>SKCR01010387.1:0-22497 GCA_019454045.1 Zanthoxylum bungeanum | reverse complement strand
CTGGATCTGAAAGTGTGACACTTCTTTTTGTCGCTCAAATGATTCTCCCCAGTAGTGCTTGACACGCTGACTGTTACTTTGAATGTGTTGTTGGTATTAGGATCCAGTAACTCAACAGCTCCATATGGTAAAATCTGAGTGATCTTAAATGGTCCGGACCACCTAGATTTTAACTTTCCAGGGAAAAGTTTTAAACTCGAGTTGTACAATAACACCTGTTGCCTTGGTTCCAACTGTCTGTGCACTATTTTTCGGTCATGCCATTTTTTGGTCTTTTCTTTGTATATTTGGCATTCTCATAAGACTGTAGGCGAAATTCCTCCATTCATTGAGTTGGTGAAGTCTTTCTCTCCTGCAGCTTGTGAATCAAGATTCAATTTCTTCAGTGCCCAGTATGCCTTGTGTTCAAGTTCAACTGGCAGATGGCATGCTTTCCCAAACACCAATCGATATGGGACATACCAATGGGTGTCTTGTAAGCTGTTCTGTAGGCCCATAATGCATCATCCAGTTTTGTAGACCAGTCCCTTCTTGTTGATCCAACGGTTCTTTCTAGGATTCTTTTGATCTCCCTTTTTGAAACTTCAACCTGTCCATTTGACTGTGGATGGTAAGCTGTGGCAACTTTGTGAGTAACTCCATATTTGGATAGAAGTGCATCAAATATATGTTGCAGAAATGTGAGCCACCATCGCTGATAATTGCCCGAGGTGTTCCAAACCGAGTAAAAATGTTCTTTTTCAGGAATTTGATCACCACTTTGAATCATGGGATGTCAGTGCAATTGCTTCAACCCATTGGAGACGTAGTCACAGCAACCAGAATGTACATGTTTCCAAATGATGGAACAAATGGACCCATAAATCAATACCCAAACATCGAATATCTCCACTTCCAGAATGTTTTGCAATGGTCCTTCGTTTCTCTTCTCTTCTCGAAATATTCCCTGTTCTCTGGCACCTGTCACATTGAAAAGCAAAAAGATAAGCATCTTTAAAAAGTGTGGGCCAGAACAAACCTGATTGAAGGACTTTAGCTGCAGTTTTGTTTCCACTGAAGTGTCCGCCGTATGGTGATGAATGACAGTGTTGCAAAACACTGTTGACTTCCTCCTGTGGAAACACCAGTCTCAGTAATTGATCAGCACAACGTTTAAACAGGTACGGTTCATCCCAGACATAGTGCTTGACTTCTTTGAAGAACTTCTTCCGTTGTTGAGTTGTCCATTCCAACGGCCATTTTCCTGATACAATATAATTAACATAGTCAGCATACCAAGGGACTTCCTGTTGTTTTATGGAAAATAATTGTTCATCTGGAAAAGTTTCTTTGATTATTAGTTCTTTGTCAGCTGTTTTTCCATTCTCGAGCCTCGATAAGTGATCTGCCACCTGGTTTTTCTGTTCCTTTCCTGTCTCGAATCTCTACGTCGAATTCTTGCAAAAGAAGTATCCAACGGATCAATCTAGGTTTGGCATCTTTCTTTGTGATCAGTATTTGATTGCTGAATGATCTGTTAGACCACCACTTTGGGGCCCAGCAGATAAGAGCGAATTTGTCAAAAGCGTACACAACTGCTAGCAACTCCTTTTCAGTGGTTGTGTAGTTGAGTTGAGCTTCATTCAGAGTTCTGCTGGAGTAGTAAATGGTGTGGAAAATCTTTGCTTTGCGTTGTCCCAAACTGCACCTACAGCAAAATCACTAGCATCACACATTACTTCAAATGGAAGGGTCCAATCTGGTGCTACAATGATGGGGGCAGAAACCAGCTTCTGTTTTAAGATCTCAAAAGCTTCCTGGCATTCTTGGTGAAGTTAAAAGGCACATCCTTTTCCAAAAGATTGCAAAGAGGTTTGGCAATCTTGGAAAAGTCTTTGATGAATCTCCTGTAAAAACCTGCATGTCCAAGAAAACTCCGAATCCCTTTTACAGTTGTTGGTGGAGGTAGTTTCTCAATTGTCTCGATTTTTGCTTTGTCTACCTCGATTCCCTTTTGTGAAATACGGTGTCCAAGAACAATGCCTTCCTGTACCATGAAATGGCATTTCTCCCAATTGAGTACCAGGTTTGTATCTTCGCACCTTTGTAATACCTGTTCCAAATTTAACAAACAATGATCAAAAGAATCTCCAAACACAGAAAAATCATCCATAAAAACTTCCATACTCTGCTCCAGCATGTCTGAGAAAATGGCCATCATGCAACGCTGAAAAGTGGCAGGGGCATTACATAATCCAAATGGCATCCTGCGGAAAGCAAAAGTACCATAGGGACATGTAAAAGTAGTTTTCTCCTGGTCTTCTGGTGCAATGGCAATCTGATTGTAACCTGAATATCCGTCAAGAAAACAATAAAACTCATGTCCTGCCAGTCTGTCTAACATCTGGTCAATGAATGGCAATGGAAAATGGTCCTTTCTCGTGGCTTTGTTCAGCTTCCTGTAATCCATACATACTCTCCATCCAGTCACCGTTCTTGTTGGAATCAACTCGTTCTTTTCATTGGTGACAAGTAATTCCTCCTTTCTTTGGTACACACTGCATAGGACTTACCCAAGTGCTGTCTGAGATGGGGTAAATGATACCAGCATCCAACCATTTGATGATCTCTTTCTTCCACTTCCTTCATGATTGGATTGAGTCTCCGTTGATGCTCCACTGTGGGTTTGTATTCATCATTCATCAGGATCTTATGCATGCAAAATGATGGACTAATGCCTCGAATGTCTGCTATAGTCCAGCCAATGGCTCTTTTGTGTTCTCGTAACACTCTTAGTAGCTTTTCTTCCTGTTCCAATGTTAGTGAAGAAGAAATAATAACAGGTAATTCAGAAGAGTTTCCAAGAAATGCATACCTGAGATGGCTCGGAAGTAACTTTAGTTCCAGCTGCGGTGGTTCTTCAATCGAAGGCTTGATTCGATCTTTCTTTGGCAATTCCAAGCTTTCAACTGGTGGTGTTACTTTGAATCGGAATGGTTTGTCAAGGTAATTGATACATTCCAAGATTTCATCTCAGCAAGTTCATTATCAGTCATGTGGGAATGCAAGCTTCAAGTGTATCTGTGGGATTTGACTCAGTATTCTGAACAATATTATCAATAACATCAACTCTGAAGCATTCTTCTTCTTCCTTTTCATCGCTTGGAAATTTCATGGCTTGGAAAACATTAAAGGTCACTTCTTGGTCCTGCACTTTCATTGTTAGTTCTCCTTTTTGCACATCAATCACAGTTTTACCTGTAGCCAAAAATGGTCTCCCAAGAATGATAGGTACTTCTTTGTCTTCTTCCATGTCAAGGATGATGAAATCTGCTGGAAGGATGAGTTTGTCAACTTTTACCAGCACATTTTCCACGACTCCTCTCGGAAATGCGAGTGTTCGATCAGCAAGTTGCAAAGATACTGAGGTAGGCATTGCTTCTCCAATTTGCAATTTCCTGTAAATAGAAAAAGGCATTAAATTAACACTGGCACCTAAATCACATAAAGCCTTACCGATGTAATGTTCTCCAATGGTGCAAGGAACTGTGAAACTGCCAGGATCTTTCAACTTCGGTGGAAGTTTCCTCTGAATGATGGCGCTGCATTCTTCTGTCAAAGCTACTGTCTCGTAGTCTCCCAATCTCCGTTTTCGTGAAAGAATGTCTTTCATGAATTTGACATAACTGGGCATTTGTTCCAAGGCTTCTGCAAATGGTATGTTAATGTGCAGCTTTTTGAAAATCTCCAAGAAACGAGCAAACTGTTTGTCCATTTTGCTTTTCTGAAGACGCTGAGGAAAAGGTGGTGGTGGAGTGATCTGTTCTGGTTCTTTTTCCTTTGCTTCTTTTTCCTCAATCTGTATCTCGGTTTCTTTTGGAACTTCTTCTTGAGATATCTGGACTCCAACATCTTTGTTGATCTCAGTACCACTCTTTAAGGTAATGGCTTGACATTGCTCCTTCCTCGGTTCCCTGGTTCCTGGATTTGGTTCTTGTTGCTGGGAAGATTGCCTGGTGGTCTGTAACTCTGAGCATTGGCCAGTTGTCCGATTTGATTCTCCAGTGCTTTGATGGAAGCTGATTGGCTCTGAATCATGGCTTCATATCTTTTTAATTGAGCTAGCATCTCTGCCAATACTGGTTCATTTGTCTGCTCCTGGCCTTTATTCTGTTGCTGGAATCCAGGTGGTGGATAGTTCTTTTGCCCTGAATTGTTGCTCCATGAAAAATTAGGATGATTCCTCCACCCTGGGTTGTAGGTGTTGGAATATGGATTGTTCCCCTGTCTGTTGAAATTGTTAACATAATTCACCGTCTCTTCAAATTGGTTTGGTTCTGGTGCTCCTCCATATGGTGAACTTGTGGATCCAGTGGTGCTTTGAGTGTTGAGAGTCTCCATAAATTTGCATATCTGATCTAGCTTGGTGTTGACTGCTGTATTAGCTCCAACTTCATATATTCCTGCAATTCTTTGAATCAGATTTCTTTCTGTTGGCCACAATGAGTTGTTGTTTGCCATTTCTTCAATTAGGTCCCAGGCTTGATCTTCTCCTTTTGCCATTAAAGCTCCTCCAGCAGCAGCATCAATTGTAGTTCTCATCAGTCCAGAGAGTCCATTGTAGAAAGTTTGGACTTGAAGCCATTTTGGAATCTCATGGTGAGGACATTTCCGGAGTAAATCTTTGTATCTCTCCCAAGCTTCGTACAGGGATTCTGAATCTTGCTGCACAAAGGATGTGATGTCATTTCTCAACTTTGCAGTTCTGGCTGGTGGAAAGTATTTTGCAAGGAATTTTGTGGCTAGAGCGTTCCAAGTTGTGATAGAACCTGCTGGTAATGAATGTAGCCATGCTTTTGCTCTGTCTTTCAAGGAATATGGAAAAACCCTCAGTCTCATTGCTTCTTCTGATGCTCGGTTGTAATTGAAAGTACCGCAAACTTCCAGGAAGTTGCTAATGTGAGCATTAGGATCTTCAGTTGTATTTCCCCCAAACTGAACTGTTTGCTGAATCATCTGAATGCAAGTTTTGATGTCACCCGCATTTGCTGGTAAAGGAGGAAGAACAATACAGGAAATGAGGCCATCTACCACCGGAATGGTTCTGTCTCGAATGGGAATTGGTGGTGCAACCTCCAAAGGTTCAGGTTCCATGTTGACTAAGGCTTCTTGGCCTTCTCGCCTTTCCCTTCTCAACTGTCTGATGTTCTTTCAATTTCTGGGTCAAGCGGTCGGAATTCAAAGCTTCTGGTTCGTCTCATGAAGTGTTCTGAGAACCTGAAACACAATAAAACAAAAATAATAAGTAAAAAGAAATTAGATACAAGTAACAAATCTAACCTGTAAACTAATAGTAAAAGATAACTAAGTCCCCGGCAACGGCGCCAAAAACTTGACCGGCGTAAACACACACGTATAACGCAAGCGTACGTATCGTTCAAGTAGTATAAAAAGTATCGATCCCACGAGGACTTAAAACCTTTTTGTTATCAATTTATTGGGCCAAATGATTACCAGTATCTAACAGGTTGTTTGATTGATTTGAAAAGGCGACGATTCTAAATTTAAAGGCAAGTAACTAAAATTGGTTGAAAAGATATTTTGAGAAAATTCAATATTAAAACTATCTAGGGTTGTGATTTATTCCAATATTATTTAAAGATGAAGTTGTTATCTTATAATTGGGTAAAATATTGATTTATTAACCTGGAACACTAAATTATGTAAAAGCCTCTTCCGATGGTCAATTACAAATATCCAATTTAACTTAATTAAACCATATGTCTATGTCAATCAAATTAACTGGATTCATTAATATTAAGTTCCAATTATGGCTACCCCCGCCCAACAGGTATATTCCTATCCTGTAAGGAAATCTATTAAAGGGTTATCTATCCTCAAGGAAGATCGTGGGTTATTGAGTCTGAGGTTTTAAACCTAAAATCCCTATGTCTAGTTCATTTTAAGTTTACCTTATCAATTTTATTAGTGGCCAGTTAATAAAAAGCATTAAGATTAAGACTCAATAAATAAATCTTTATATTACCCAAATTATAATTTAACCCTTATAAACCGGTGATATTAGATTTCATCACAACCCTAGATTACTAACTTAGTTATGACACATAGCTAGGGCTTGTAAAAACTTAAAAGACATAAAATGAAAATGCTGAAAAGTAATTGCGAAAAGTAAAATGCTGAAAGAAAATTACAAAAATGAAATAAAATGCTAAGGCAAAAGGAATTACTTTTACTACTACTAATTTAGATATCTCCCATAAAATAATATATAAACTTTGTGATAATATTTTACCAACCGACCAATCTGGCGGTATCCTGATTAAGTCAAATTAAGTCCAACCAGCCATATAGGTGGTAATATTTGTCCATAATCCAGCCATAAAGGCGGTACCAAAATAAATTTACCAACCGACCAATATAGCGGTTTCCTTGATTAATCAGGTTCAAACCAACAGAAAATAAATTTACCAACCGACCAATATAGCGGTATTCCTTGATTAGTCAGGTTTAAACCAGATTAAAATTAAATTACCAACCGACCAATATAGCGGTATTCCTTTATTAATCAGAATTTTAAATAGTAAATATATTATTTTTAAGGGAGATTAATCTAAATAGCAATAGTAAAATAATTACCTTTCACCCTAGCATAGTGAAGTTACCTCCGCATAGTGAATAGTAAAAACTGTAAAATAAGAAAGTAGATTACTATTATTACAAAAAGTAATTAAAATTATTACAAAAGTAAACTAAAAAATAAAAACGAAAATTCTAGAGAGAGAAACTCCCTAATTACATAGAAGGAGTGAGAGAAAGGTGTACTAAAAACTGAAAATTCGGCCTCTATTTATAGTAAAATAAATTCACTGTTTGGTCACTGTGCGCGCGTCGCGACGCTAAGGCGTTGCGCGTCGCGACGCTCATTTGTCGACGTGGCACAATGAGACGGCGACACGTAGCAAGGCGGCTGACTGTACAACTGACACGTGTCAAGGCGGCTAATTCTCAATTATTGTGATGACGTCATGCTGACGCGGAGGCGACGTGGCGATGACATGGCGCTGACGTGGCGTGGCGGCTGACTGTACAACTGTCGGCACAATGGGATGGCGACACGTGGCGACACGTGTCAAATTCTGATTGGCTGAGGCTGACGTGGCATGTTGACTCGGTTGACTTGCTGACGTGTCTGATGACGTGGCATGACACGTGGCAATGTTGACTCGTTGACCGATGACATGGCTGATGACGAGGCGACACGTGTCATGTCAGAGTGTCGGCAGCATATGATGTTGACACGTGTCACGGCGCACGTTAGCGGATCGGATGTGATGGTGACACGTGGCACGGCGCATTTTAGCAAAGTCAAACTTTTCAAATTGTTGACCCGTTGACCATGGCGCATTTTAGCAGAACCGGCACACGCTGGGCGTCGCGGCGCGCAGTGCTCCAGAGTCGCGACGCGTAGAAGACCAAAATATCCCTGTTGACGCATTTTTGTCCGGTTTTGCCCCAAATTGCCTCCAGTGCTGTCCAAACTTTATTTATCTGCAAAATAACAATAAAACACATCAAAACGTTCATAAAACTCAAGAAACTATACAAAATATTAAGTTAAATGAGTGGGAAATAGTGATATAAATACCACTCATCAGTCGCTAACGAATTAATTTTAAATTCTCGTATGCCCGAATTAAAATCTATTTTTAATTTCGCGTCGAAATCGAATTTCAATTATTATATCGAATATAATAATTTTATCGATTAATTCCAAATTAATCGTTCTCTCTCTAAATAAGGCACTTTATCCGAGATAAAGTTTCTCCGCAATTAATCCAAGATTAATTAAGTTCGAATCAAATATCATAGGGAATCTTCAGGAAGCGACCCAAGAGATCTCCGGATATGTTGCCAGTAAATACGGTCGTCGGATAATCCGAACACGCACGTACATCGTACTACGTTCTTACCGATTCACAAGACAAGGGTGGCTTCCAGCAAAGCGCCATGCCTACCCAATTCTCCAGAAATATTCTTATAGGAATATAAGATCTATATCAAGCGTAGTATACCGTAGTATTGCGTACATCGATCCAGTATCGGATGATCACATGCTAGGCCTGGGGCTGGAGATGTGTCTGCCCCGTACGAAACATATATCGGACATCAAGCAACTAGTCTCTAAATCGGACATCCTGACCTGGTCATATTGTCCCGACGGTTGCAACCTTTTATAGAGTACTAGTTCTGTGTCCTGCGTGATCATCGCCTCCATATGTCTGAAGCGATACTTCCATCTTGACATCACATCCAGTACACTACGATTCTCGATAAACCCAGAAGAGGTGTACACAGAACCGGTTAAGGTTCCCAACCACCAAAACCAAAGTTTACCGATTGTCGCAAGTACTAGCGATGTAAGTCTCAGGTTAAGACCATACACACCTACCCTGATGCGGCCTCCCATAGACACGCAGACATACTACCAATGGGATTCCGCGGGGTCTATCCAGAGCGAAGCTGTTTTCCGTACCATCGGTAAAACACACAACCTCCTATCGCACTTGCATAAGTATCGAATACTTAAATATATGAGATGCCGTTGTGCCCTCACAACGTGCACAAGCGCAATACTAGTCTATTCCGCATTATCGATGTCCAGTCTCGATAATACTACGGCTAGGGATATTTAATGATTAAACCTTTGGGGACTGATACTGTCTCATATCATTCTCAGTCCAGGTACTAATCATATGGACTTTCGCATTTAAAATCAAAGTAAATAATATTTACAAAATGGCAAAAGGCATTTCATTATCACATAGTTAATTTTGTACAATAATACAATATCATTTACAAACAGTGATGCTATGGGACATAATGTCTAACAACTTTTGTACAGATCATAGTGTTGTTGTACAAATTAACTATGTGACAAGGAAATTGCACTCTCATCATTTGTGATTAGATCACCTAGATATATAAATGAAGAGAGGTCCCTATGATTAGTTCCTGGATTGAGAATGATATGAGACAGTATCAGTCCACGAAGGATTAATCATCAAATATCCCTAGTCGTAGTATTATCGAGACAGGACATCGATAGTGCGGAATAGGCTAGTATTGCACTTGTGCGCGTTGTGAGGGCACAACAACATAGTTCTCATATATTTGGGTATTGGATACTCATGCAAGTGCGATAGGAGGTTGTGTTTCACCGATGGTACGGGAAATAGTTTCGCTCTGGATAGACCCCTCGGAATCCCATTGGTATTATGACTATGTGTCTATGGGAATCCGAAATCAGGGTAGGTGTATTTGGTCTTAACCTGAGACTTGCACCGCTAATGCTTACGACAATCAATATACTTTAGTTGAGGTCGTCTAGGACTCTAACCGGTTCTGTGTACGCCGAAGCTGAGTATATTGAGAATCGTAAGTATTGGGTGTGATGTCAAGACGGAAGTATCACTCCAGTCATAGTAGAGATGATGTCACGCAGGATACGGTATTAGTACTCTGAGGTGCTGCAGCCATCGGGATATTATGACAAGGTCATGTATATCCGATTATAGAGACTAGTTACCAGACATCCGACATGTGCTTCGTACGGGGCAGACACTTATCCAGCCCTAGGCCTAGCACGTGACTATCCGATACTGGGCCGATATGCACAATACTACGGTATACTACGCTTGATACAGATCTATATATTCCTGTAAGAATATTTCTGGAGAATTGGGTAGGCATGGCGCTTTGCTAGAAGCCAACCTTGTCTTGTAAATCGGTATAAACGTAGTACGAGGTACTTTCTTACGTGTTCGGATAGTCCGACGACCGTATTTACTGCCAACATATCCGGAGATCTCATGGGTCGCTTCCCGAAGATTCACCGATGACGTATAACTCGCACTTAATTAATCTGGGATTAATTAGAAGAGAGAGAAATTAATCTGGGATTAATCACGGAGATATTTTATCTGGATAAAATATTAATTAAAGAGAGAGAATGATTAATTTGGAATTAATCGATAAAATAATATATTTGATATATTATTAGAAATTGGATTTCGACGCGGAATTAAAATTGGATTTTAATTCGGGCGAACGAATTAATTTAGAATTAATTCGTTAGCGACGTGAATAGTGATTTCGCTAGGCGTAATCATTTAATTACGACGCGACGGAAAATTCGTTAATTTGGAATTAGCGAACCCGAGCCCGGGATTATTTGCGAGCGCATTCGCATTTTGAATTCGAGTGCGGCACGCAAGTCAAATCGAGCGTCAAATCGCAAGTCACATCAAGCGTCAAATCAAATGTCACTTTGAGTGATGTGACAAGTTGTCACTTGATTTGAGTGATTGATGTGGTAGTTGAAAAGCTTAAATGCTTTTTGCTTTTTGGTTTTTGGAAATTGAAAAGTTGTATATGGTTTATTTTATTTTTGAAAAAGATATATAAACCAAAATACATTTTTCTTTTCTCACTTCTCTCTCCACTTTCACGGTTTCTAGGAAACCTTGCTCTCTTTCCCTCCTCTTCTTCTCTCACGGTTTTAGCCGATTTCTTTCTTGTTTTTCTGGTTTTTGCCGAATCAAGAAGAGAATAAAAGGAAGAAAACAAGTGCTAGCACACACCTTGGGTTATACATAGGTGATAGGGAAACGAATTTATGAGCTTGGAATCGTTTTGGAAGCTTGAAGCTTGGAGCTTTAATAGTGTTCATCCATGGCCGAATTTTTGAGGTTCAAAGAGGAGCAAAAACGTGCAGCCCACTGTCTCAGAAGCTCACTGCCGAGCTGCACCATGGAAGAAAAAACGCATCTTGTTCTTCGCAATAAAACCGATCAATGTGAGTTATGTTTCCGCCTTACTCCTTTGATGTGTTCATGCGTTTTTGTGCTTGATTTGATGATTCTTGGGACCTATATTAGAACTCAACAATGGTATCTTGAGCTTTGATCAAGCATGAAAAAGTTAGGGTTAAAATTGGGTAAACTCGATTTAGGCATGATTTGGTTGAATTGTTTGATGAAGTATGCTTGAATGAGGTTGAATTGAAGTTGTGTATGATCAATTTCATGAAATTGGATTGGATTCAATTTTCCCTAAATTTTGGGCATGACAAATTGGGTAAAATCAATTGAAGCATGATTTGATTAAATTGATTGATTAAGTATGCTTAAATGTTGATGAATTAATGATTGATTGGATCAATTTGAAGAAATTGTGTTTGGAACAAATTTCCCCAATTTGTTATGTTGGCATAAAGTGAAAAATTTGGGTAAACTTGATTTTGAGCATGTTTGATGAAATTGGATGATTTAGAATGCTTAAGTATGTTTATTGAGGATTGATTGGATCAATTTGTTGAAATTGTGTTTGGAACAAATTTCCCCAAATTGCTTATGTTGGCCGAAATTAAAGAACCCTAAATTTCTTGGTGATTTTGTTTGTTTGATCATTGGATGACTTAAAACAATTGGGTAATGTTGTTTTGAAGTTCAATTTGATTGAATTTTGATTTGGAACATTTTTCCCAAATTAAAGTGGCTTGGCCGAATTCAATTGAATTTGAAATTCATTGTGTTTTTTGATTTTAATTCATTGGATGAATTGAATTGATTTGGGAAATGATGATTGTGGATTCAATTGGATTGAAACCGAATCGGATTGGAAAAACCCCCTAATTGCCGAGAATATAGTAGCATGTAATGGGTTTGATTTTGTTAAAATTGTGTTGAACACTATTTGTTGATAAAATGCATGATTAATTATGCTAATTGATGTTTTAGAAATATTAATTGGGTTAATTAATTGTGTATTACACTTAGGTTAATTAATTATGGAATTTGGAATTTTATAAGTTAATTAATTTGGGCTTATTTTGGAAATTGGGCCTTTAAGGTTGTAATTGGGCTTTTGGGCTTTGTTGTACAAAGTTGAGTTTAGGCCAATTTGGTTGGATCTAATTGGGCCTAAAATCGTATCCATAAAGTCCAATTATGACTTAATGGACCTTAATTATTTAATTGGGCCTAATGGGCCAAAATTAATTTAAAGGCTTATGGGGTAACTCCCGGATTGGATTTTGGTTATTTGGTTTGACCCGAGTTGGCCAAAAGTCCACGCCATATAGAAATTAATTAAAAGCCCATTGGACTTTAATTAAATAAACATTAGATGTTAATTGGGCTTTGAGACCCATTGCGATTAAATTTGGAATTTAAGTCGTAAAGGTTCATTAATAAAGTGTAATATTCAATTTGGAATTGAATAGTGAATTAGTATTAATACATGTTAAATTGGATTTAATGTTGTAGTTAATTTAATTCAAGAATTCGTACTTTCAGTACTTATTCGCAAAACGAGTTTGACTCGAGCAAAAATCAAATCGTTGTTTGAACATTGGATGATCACTAATTATCAGATTAATTAATTGGATTAGATTGATTGATAACATGCTTGTATGAATACATGGTTGCGATGCGTGAATAATGTATATCGGATGGATATTAGTCGGGTGGGACAATTTTGGAAATTGTAATAAATTTGATTTATTAATTGGACATGTGTGTCCAGCCTTATCACCTCTATACTCTTGTATTCTCTTCTCACCTATTCCCCTCAATGTAAATGAGGTTTCTTTAGAAGTGTAGTGTAACGGGTAGAGTAAATACATGTGCTAGCTTTGGAGAGAGAAAATGAGAGATTTGATCTAGGATCAATGTAAAGTATCCATCCGCATATCATTATTATTTTATTTCATATGCGCTTTATTATGTGTTTAGAATGCATGTTTAAGGGTGTATGATGATGAGACCTTAATAAAGATAATAAATTGGTAGCCAATTTGCACGCGAAAAACCCTCGCTCAATATCAAGTGTTTTTCCTTCCATTGAGTGATTCTTACTCAAGATCCGAGATTGGCATTGGGTGTTGGCCTAAGTCAAGCCCTTTGTCCGTCGAAGATGTGTTTGAATCACGAAGGCTTTGTTCCATATCGGTGTCTTGTCCAAGTTGTGGTTTGTTGGCCAAAGTCAAGACCACTTCTTGTCCATCGACATTGATTACGAAGCTTTCCATGGTCAATGGGTCACACTTGACTGGGATCACTAGGTTTGTTGTGCCAAAGCCAAGGCTTAGTTGATTCAGAGGAAAAAGGTTAGGTAATACATTGGATGTATTGGCATATATAAGATATATGTTTAGGATTTGGATATCCGCCTACTGGATCTAGGAATTGGATGGGATCCAATTGATCTTCGAGATCTACCTAGTTAATTATCATACAATTTGTTGGCCAAAGTCAAGATTGTGTGATATTTAACGGGATCCTAGCCCACTAGGAAACACGGTTTCCCGAGTACTCGACAGAGGGTTAGAGGCTCGCCGAAAAATAGTGGGAGGCAAGAATTGAATTTGCAATACTCGTTCAATTACTCGCCATACGCGCTCATTCAAATTATTTCGTCGTTAGATTAAATGTTAGTTGGACTAATATTTAAATTGTTGTTTTTATAAACAGTTGGACTGTATTATATTTGATTATATATAATTGGATTATATTAATCAATATATTTGAATAATTAATTTCGATTTACAGTTGATTTTATAATTGGATTATAGTAATCAATGTAATTGAGGTTAATTAATTTAAATTATATTTGATTATATAGTTGGACTATTATAATCATTATAATATTTAGTACCACAAATCGTTGATTAAATAGTTGGACTATTAGAATCAAGATATAATTGAAAGATTGACATTTAAAACATAATCCTGGGGAAAATGTGTTTAAATGGTTTAATTTTCAAATTGGGAATAAAGTTTCAGGATGGTCCTGGAAATTAATAGGTTATTTTATTTGATAAAATATATATTAAGCTTGTAGCGCAAGGCGCACCTTAATTCGATATTCCAGAAACACGAGGCTCGGCCAAAGGCTTCTGGAATGTTGAAACAGGCAAAGGCAAAATCATTATAATCTTCTGGGAAGATAAAGGACATATCCTAAGAAGGAATAGAAGACGAGCAAGGCTCTGACTTCAAATATGATTGTCATAATTATGTTCACAACTAGTATTGAAATTGGATTTTAAATACTTAGTGTGGTACATAAAATATATTGATGTTCAGAATCTGTTTTGAACAGGATACTGACTTCAATAGAGATTTATCTGCGAATTGGAAACAGGACGAAAGTCGCTGTTTTAACACGTAGATACCTGAATTTAGGAACTACCTTCGGGTTAGTACGTAAATTAGGAAACTGTTATAATGTATCTAGTTTGACTAGAAACATTATCTCTATATCGCGTATAACCCGCTGCGGGTGTACCTTTATATTCTAGAACACTAAAGTGTTTCATTATATAAAGATGATATTGAGATAAACACATTAGATGTGAATAACAGGATTTATATTTTGAATATAAATAATATGTCAAATATATTACATGACAAATAAATAGCTCAAACTGATTTGATCAGTTAAGAACTTAATTGTGGCATAGTTGTCAGGGACACTGATAAACAAGAATCGTATATCCGCACTTTTGAAGAGCGGATACCAGGACTGATTTGATTCTATTCAAAAAAGTCTACGAATCTAGTCTATTTGGGCAAAGTGCCTAAAACACTATTTACTTGGTAAAAGTGTAAATGCCACCGATCTGTTAGCCCTACTTCATAGTGAAGTAAGTGGGCCCAAGTCTAGCTAGGCTAGATATGGATATGAATATTTCGTGACCTTTACGGATGTGGCATCGCGTATGGTTTTGTGTTTCTTTTGAAGAACACAAATCGGAAACTTTCACAGTTTCGACACGAAATAGACAAACAGATCGGCTAAAGTATTGAACCGTCACAGTAAGACCGTAATGAAAAAACTTAAGCAATAAGTTTCTAGTATACTTGAAAGAGTATAATATTCTTTCAAATAAGGACTCCTCCCGGAATACGTCAGTTTGACGGTGTGTCCGAACGGATTAACCGAATTGTGTTAGACATAATAAGGTTAATCACGAGTCGCTCTGAGCTACCATTTCCTTCAACGGATAAGCTTTAAACAGTGCAAGAACTTATTTTGAATAAGGTTCCATAATAATTTGTTTGACAGATATCATATTAGATATTAACGGGAAAGAAACTGGGTTTCTCATTCTTGATAATTTGGGTATGCCAGGCATAACGTTTGGATGATACCAAACTAGAACCCAAATTGGATAAGTGCCAATTATAGGTTATCCTAAGGGAAACCATAAGTATAGTACTTATAAATCTCACATGAGAACAATATGATTGTTGCTCACCATGCGGTTTTCCTGAGAGGAATACCGATATGCAATGGTCAGTGGGAGGATAGTGATACTCGATGAAAATCGGAGTAATACTGTTCAAGGCACGAAGTCCTTAATGGAACACATATAGTTCATCAAGGATGAGACTATACCATTAATCTTCGAATACACAGAACCGCGTAGATCGGAGAGAATCAGAAAACAACCTGGGGTATGGGTTTCTGATGTAACCTCATAAAGATATTAATCTTGTGGAGGTATACCAACCGACTACGTTTTGAGGAAGTGATACGAGGTATCGACTCCCTATTATGGCAAAGTGCCATAAGTCCGAAATGGATTCCATGTATAACAACTATGTTTGGATACTAGTTGATGTACCGTAAGGCATTGTGCCTATTGGTACAATGAAAGTCTTCAAGGAAGACATACATGGATGGCAACATACCAACGTACTAAGCTAGGCTTGTGACGGAAAGGTATCGTTATCAACATTGTGTTAATAACGGTTCAACCTTTTACCTGTTGCCATGGTAAATCCATTTGGATAATGCTGCTGAGATACTGCATATTTCATTTATGAAATGTGTCAGTTGTAGATCAAAATCGCTTTCCTGAAAAGGAAACCTCTTGGAGGATGCTTACAACATCCTGACGATTTTTTATAACCGACAAACAAGGTTTGCGGGTTATTCGATCCATGTTTGGATTGAAGCAAGCATAAGGTTCTTGGAACTGACGTTTTGATGTAATCATAATGGTTTATGATTTAATTCAAAACGAAATGATTCTTGTGTATATAAGGAGGTTAGTGGGAGAGCACTGACAGTGAAATTCCCTAAAGCAATTGGTGAAAGCTTGGCTTTCATAGAAATTCTTCGTAGAATTCTTGGGAATAACACCTTTATTCAAGGAATAAGATCTACTGGGATAGATTTGGAGTTGTTAACACTCTCTGGGAAATTGTACATTTAAAATGTATTTGATATGGTGTCTCATACGCTTTGAGCATATGGAGTCACAATCGGGTCAATCCAAGTGATAGTCACTGGATTGAAGTTAAGAACATCTGTTAGTATCTCAGAGAACTAAAGATGTTGTCTTGAGCTATGGAGAAGGAGAACTTGAAGTGACTGGGATCACTGCTGCAAGTTTCCAAACAGTTAAATACAGCGGTACTATAAAGTTTGAATAATGGGACAGTGAGCTGGAAATCTTCCGAGCAAGATACTGTTGCCGAATAAACAACAAATGCGGATTATTGCTGCGGCTGAGGCAGCAATAGAAGCCATTTGGGTCGATAATAAATCTAATTATATTAGATATAGTTCTGTTAGCAGCTGAGCTAGGCGTCAGCACAAGGCTAAAGAATTAAAGGTCTCATCGACGATCCAGATATATACTTCTATATCATCTGATTCGTTCGGATCATACATCGTGGCGATGTGATGATCGTATAAATCACGTCAGACGATAATCATGCAAATCCGCTGACGAAAACCTTTCCTCAGCAATTTGAGCAAACCGTACATAGTTTGGGTGTTCGACACTTGAGTGACTGGCTATGTGCCAAGTGGGAGATTGTTGGATAATATGACCCATAGCGTCACTATTTGTACAGATCATAGTGTTGTTGTACAAATTAACTATGTGACAAGGAAATTGCACTCTCATCATTTGTGATTAGATCACCTTAGATATATAAATGAAGAGAGGTCCCTATGATTAGTTCCTGGATTGAGAATGATATGAGACAGTATCAGTCCACGAAGGATTAATCATCAAATATCCCTAGTCGTAGTATTATCGAGACAGGACATCGATAGTGTGGAATAGGCTAGTATTGCACTTGTGCGCGTTGTGAGGGCACAACAACATAGTTCTCATATATTTGGGTATTGGATACTCATGCAAGTGCGATAGGAGGTTGTGTTTCACCGATGGTACGGGAAAAATAACTCTCTGGATAGACCCCTCGGAATCCCATTGGTATTATGACTATGTGTCTATGGGAATCCGAAATCAGGGTAGGTGTATTTGGTCTTAACCTGAGACTTGCACCGCTAATGCTTACGACAATCAATATACTTTAGTTGAGGTCGTCTAGGACTCTAACCGGTTCTATGTACGCCGAAGCTGAGTATATTGAGAATCGTAGAGTATTGGGTGTGATGTCAAGAGGAAGTATCACTCCAGTCATAGTGGAGATGATGTCACGCAGGATACGGTATTAGTACTCTGAGGTGCTGCAGCCATCGGGATATTATGACAAGGTCATGTATATCCGATTATAGAGACTAGTTACCAGACATCCGACATGTGCTTCGTACGGGGCAGACACTTATCCACCCCAGCCTAGCACGTGACTATCCGATACTGGGCCGATATGCACAATACTACGGTATACTACGCTTGATACAGATCTATATATTCCTGTAAGAGAATATTCTGGAGAATTGGGTAGGCATGGCGCTTTGCTAGAAGCCAACCTTGTCTTGTAAATCGGTATAAACGTAGTACGAGGTACTTACGTGTTCGGATAGTCCGACGACCGTATTTACTGCCAACATATCCGGAGATCTCATGGGTCGCTTCCCGAAGATTCACCGATGACGTATAACTCGCACTTAATTAATCTGGGATTAATTAGAAGAGAGAGAAAATTAATATGGGATTAATCACAGAGATATTTTATCTGGGATAAAATATTAATTAAAGAGAGAGAATGATTAATTTGGAATTAATCGATAAATTAATATATTTGATATATTATCAGAAATTGGATTTCGACGCGGAATTAAAATTGGATTTTAATTCGGGCGAACGAATTAATTTAGAATTAATTCGTTAGCGACGTGAATAGTGATTTCGCTAGGCGTAATCATTTAATTACGACGCAACGGAAAATTCATTAATTTGGAATTAGCGAACCCGAGCCCGGGATTATTTGCGAGCGCATTCGCATTTTGAATTCGAGTGCGGCACGCAAGTCAAATCGAGCGTCAAATCGCAAGTCACATCAAGCGTCAAATCAAATGTCACTTTGAGTGATGTGACAAGTTGTCACTTGATTTGAGTGATTGATGTGGTAGTTGAAAAGCTTAATGCTTTTTGCTTTTGGTTTTTGAAAATTGAAAAGTTGTATGGTTTATTTTATTTTTGAAAAGATATATAAACCCAAATACTTTTTTCTTTTCTCACTTCTCTCTCCACTTTCACGGTTTCTAGGAAACCTTTCTCTCTTTCCCTCCTCTTCTTCTCTCACGTTTTTAGCCGATTTCTTTCTTGTTTTTCTGGTTTTTGCCGAATCAAGAAGAGAATAAAAGGAAGAAGAAGACAAGTGCTAGCACACCCTTGGGTTATACATAGGTGATAGGGAAACGAATTTATGAGCTTGGAATCGTTTTGGAAGCTTGAAGCTTGGAGCTTCAATGGTGTTCATCCATGGCCGAATTTTTGAGGTTCAAAGAGGAGCAAAAATGTTCAGCCCACTGTCTCAGAAGCTCACTGCCGAGCTGCACCATGGAAGAAAAAACGCATCTTGTTCTTCGCAATAAAACCGATCAATGTGAGTTATGTTTCCGCCTTACTCCTTTGATGTGTTCATGCGTTTTTGTGCTTGATTTGATGATTCTTGGGACCTATATTAGAATCAAACTTGGGAGCTTGGAATACTAAAAGGCTGAAGCTTCTTCTTCGTTTCTTCTTGGCCGAAAGTTTCCACTTGAAGACTCATGGATTTTCTTCATCATTTTTCATCACAAGCTTTTAAGTATGATTCCGCCATGCTTCAAGTTTTGCATGTAGAAATCATGTGTTTCACTTGCTTATACTTTCTTTGGGACTAATAATAGAAATCTACAATGGTATCATGGAGCCATGTTTAAGCATGAATACATTAGGGTTAATTTGGGTAAAATTGATTGAAGCATGTTCTTGTGAAATTTGATGATTAAGTATGCTTATATGTATGTAATATGATGTTATACATGATCAATTTTGAGAAAAATGCATTGGATGATTTTTCCCCAAAATTGTTGCTTTGGCCGAATGTGGAGGTCCTTGCACTGGATTGGAATTTTTTTGTACAAGTTCATTAGATGACTTAAAATATATACGGGATGTAGATTAGTGATTCAATCGGATTGAAAAACAAATCGAACCAAAAAATCCCTCTTGGCCGAATGCAATATGACATGTTAAAGGACTTGATTTTTTGTTCAAATAAATGTTGGACAGTGTTTTTGAACAAGTGATGATTATAAATTAAATTGGTGTTTTGTAAATATTGGTTTAATGAATTAATCATGGATTTACACTTTAATTAATTGAATTTTAAAATTTGGAATATTAAAAATTTAATTAATAGGCTTAATTGTAAAATTGGGCTTGTATTATTATATTTGGGGCATAATAGGCTTGGTTGGGCCAAGTAGATTGGGCCAAAAGGATTGGATCCAATTTGGCTTAATCACTCCATTAAGTCCAAATATAGTAAAATGGGCTTTAATGTTTAATTGGGCCTTATGGGCTTGAAATTGATTTTATGGCATTTAAGGGTGATTCCTATTTGGGCTTGGTAATTGGGTTTGACCCACATTGACCAAAGCCCAAGCCTTAATAAATCAATTGAAAGCCCATCGGACTTTAATTAAACAAACATTGGATGTTAGTTGGGCTTGGAGACCCAATTAGATTAGATTTAGAATCTAAGTCTTTAAAAGCACATTAAAAGTGTAAACATTTAATTTGGAATTAAATAAATTGAATTAGTATTGAATACGACTTAAATTGAATTTAACGAGTAGTTCGATATAATTCATGAATTCGTACCTTATGTACTTATTCTCAAACGAGTTGGACTCGCGCAAAATCAAACCGTTGTTTGAACATTGGATGATCACTTAAACAAAGACTAATTAATTGGATTAGATTGGTTGTAAAGCATGTCTTGATTGAATATATATGTATGTGATGAATGAATAGTGTATATCGGATGGATATTAGAAGGAAAGGGTAATTTTAGAAATTATTGTAAATTTAGAATTTATAAATTGGACCTGTGTGTCCAGCCTTATCTCTTTTATCTCTTTGTATTCTCTTCTCACCTAATTCCCCTCAATGTAAATGAGGTTTCTCTTATTGTATTATATAATTGGGTAGAAGTAGAATAGTGCTAGCGGGGAGAGGAAAGAGAGTGATTTGTTCTAGGAACAAGTTGTTTTTATATCCATCCGTATATCACTATTAATTTACTTTACGCGCTTTATGATGTTTTAGAAGCATGCTTAAGGGTGTATGATGATGAGACCTAACAAAGATAATAAATTGGTTGCCAATTACGCAAAAATCCCCCTCAATCTATATTAAGCGATTATCCTTCCGTTGAATGATTCTTGTTCAAGATCCAAAATTGGCATTGGTTTGTTGGCCAAAGTCAAGACCTTTGTCAATTGAGGATGTACTTGAATCATGAGAGTTTTGTTCCACATCGGTGTCTTGTCCAAGTTGTGATTTGTTGGCCAAAGTCAAGATCACTTCTTGTCCAACGACATTGATTACGAAACTTTCCTTGTCAATGGGTCCCGTTTAACTGGAATCATTAGGTTTTTGTGCCCAAGCCAAGGCCTAGATGATTCGGAGGATATGGTTAGGAAATGTATTAGATACATTGGCATAAGTAATGTACATATGTTTTGGACTTGGATGTCCACCTAACCGGATCTTGGAATTGGATGGGATCCAATTGATCTTTGAGATCTACCTAGTTAAATAGCATACAATTTGTTGGCCAAAGTCAAGGTTGTGTGTTATTTAACGGGATCCTAGCCCACTAGGAAATAGGATTTCCCGAGTTCTCAACAGAGGGTTAGAGACTTGATGAAAATAGTGGGAGGCTAGTATTGAATTTGCAATTTCGTTCATATACTTAGCCTTACGCGTCTTTCAAAATTATTTCGTCTATTTATTAAAATTAGTTGGACTAATACATTGTTATTTTTTCTTGTAACAGTTTGACTGTACCCATTTTACTGTACGTATGGAACTATGTTGACTATCGTAGTTGAGATGGCAAGCAAAGGAAATGTCCGAGACATCATCATGGGTGACAATGTCTTTAAGGGCACAAACTTCGCTGATTGGGAAATGAACCTAAGGATAGTCCTTGGGGCTGAGAGGATGCTATACACTATACAGATACCTCTCCCGCCTAAGCCCACTGACCCACTTGAGCTGGAGTTATGGAAAACTCACAGCGATGATTGTGACACAGCTCAGGCTATTATGTTAGCTTCGATGACTCAGCACTTTCGTCGCCAGAATAGGGGCTTGGATCCTTATAACATGATGGCTAGACTGCGAGATCTCCACCGCACCAACAAGCGGATGGAGAGGTACGAGTTGGTGAAGAAACTCTTTCGCGCCCGAATGACTGAAGGCGCATCAGTTGAGGCCCACGGGGCTCAAATGATCGCCGATATTGATGAGTTGGCCAATATGGGAATAGTCTTGGAGGCTGAGCTGACCGTAGATTTGATCTTACAGTCACTTCCTGATTCTTGGAAACAAATCATAATCAACTACAAGTTGATGGATACGGATGACTCTCTTGGAGAGCTGTTATCCATCTTGAAGGAGTCTGAAAAAGAACTTCATAAAGGGGGCAAGCGCGAGGCGCACTATGCATCGACCTCTCAGGGGCCAAGGGCTGGGCCCAAAGCAACTGGAGGGGTGAGGAAGAAGAAACATAAGAACAAGGGTAAAGGCAAGTTGACAAAAGCTTCTGGGAAGCCAAGGAACAAATCTCAAGATGTCTGCCTCAACTGCGGCAAGAAGGGTCACTGGAAACGTGACTGCCGAATGGGCAAGGGACACAGGGAGGATATCAAGGTAGGCAAGACACTAGCCTCTGGTATGTTTGTTATTGAGATAAATATGACTACTTCTAGTTTTAAAAATTTGATTTTGATTTTGGTTGTGCTGCTCATATATGTACTGATTTGCAGGATCTGCAGAATAGCAGGATGCTGGCTTCAGGGGAGGTTGATCTACGAGTCGGAAACGGAACTCCAGTTGTTGTTTTGGCTGTAGGGACTTTTGTTTTAGAATTGCCCTCAGGGCATGCACTTAAACTTCTGAACTATTATTATATACCTAGTTTTACTAGGAATATCATATCTGTATCT
>SKCR01010386.1:0-22416 GCA_019454045.1 Zanthoxylum bungeanum | reverse complement strand
CACATTTACAAACGCTACTCGAACGCGCATGTATTTTCTTTATTTTATCATGCATCAGGTCTGGTCCCGTTCGAATGCGTTCTCGAACACTATACGAACGTGAACCTTTTGTTTACCATTCGAACGTGTTTTCGAACGCTACACGAACGCACATACACTGAACTGATTCCTTTTCATTTCATACACGATTGCTTCTTGGCTGATTTCTCTTGCATTATGTAATTAATTATATCATTCCATCATTGACACTTTTACTATTGTCATCTATTTGTATTCCCGTATTTATCTATTTGATGTGTTCGTGAGATTGTGTTCAAGTATGATTAGGTCGTTAGTATGTTACTTGTTTCTTAAGCATGATTTAGCCATTAGTACGTTATTCCTCTATGCATGATTTGGTTATCTTCTTTCGCAATAGGCGTTCAATTTACGTTTATGTTTAGGTTGTTATTTATTTTTTGTGTTTGATGATTCAACATGTTCATGAGATTATTGTGTGATATCGTATGTTTTCCGTTATGATGATTTATTTTATACATGCGAACTTAGGAATAGATTATCCTTGGAAATATATGTTGCTTAGGCTTGGTTAGATTATTGCACAAATCATATCATTACAAGTGGCATAAGTAAAGGACCATTCTGAACCCAACGGTTTGAGGTCTTCCATTGCGAGTGGTGAGTACGGCCTTAAATCATTTTCCCGGTTCACACTGGGTGGCGACTCCATGTTATTTCTCCGGTTTAGTTCCCCCGTGGGCTACTCCGTACTCCCGACCGGGCCGCAAGCCTAGAACAGCATCGTCGATTTCTGTGTCCTACACCTATCACATTTGTATGATCTCTTTATGTGCTAGCAAAGGAAAATTTTGCAACAAAAATTTCCTTGTTACTTCTTACAACTCTCGACCAAGCAAGATGATGGAGAGTGAGAGATGCATTTTTCGGTCTTTGAGAGAGAGGGAAGGAATGAATGTGTTTTGTGCTTGATTTCAAAAATCAATTACCATTTACCAATTTTCAAAAGTTGGTGAAATGTCCATCACTTTTGACACTTGTGTAAGAAACAAGTTATCTACATATCACACTAACTTCCATCACAAAATATGATGTGAAAGACAAGTGATGTGACATGTGGGCCCCACTTAATTCAAAATCCGAGTGGGCCCGCAAACACATTCCGGGCTCAGGTTCGTTAATTCCGAATTAACGAATTTTCCGTTGCGACGTAATTAAATCAAATTTAATTAAATTATTATGCCTAGCAAAATTACTATTCACATCGCTCACGAATTAATTCTAAACTTATTTGTTTGCCTGAATTAAAATCCAATTGTAATTCCGTTATGAAATCTAATTTCATTTAATATATCGAATATATTATTTTAATCGATTAATTCCAAATTAATCGTTCTCTCTCTTTTAATTGAATTTTATCCCAGATAAAATTCTCCGTAATTAATCCTAGATTAATTTTCTCTCTCTTATAATTAATCCTAGATTAATTATGTTCGAGTCATACGTCATCGGTGAATCTTCGAGAAGCGACCCATGAGATCCCTGGATATGTTAGCAGTAAATCTGGTCGTCGGATTATCCGAACACGTGCGTACCTAGTACCACGTTCTTACCGATTTACAAGACATGGTTGGCTTCTAGCAAAGCACCGTGCCTACCCAATTCTCCAGAAATATTCTTTAAGGAATATATAATCTATGTCAGGTGTAGTATACGTAGTATTGCGTATTACGATCCAATATCGAATGTCAAATGCTAGGCCTGGGGCTGGAATTGTGTCTGCCCTGTACGAAGCATATATCGGATCTCTGGTAACTAGTCTCTATAATCGGATAATCATGACCTAGTCATATTATCCTGATGACTGCAGTACATAAGAGTACTAGTTCTGTATCCTACGTAATCATAATCTCCATATGACTGGAGTGATACTTCCATCTTGACATCACACCCAATACACTACGATTCTCAGTATACCCAAAAGATGCGTACACAGAACCTGTTAAAGCCCTGGACGACCAAGACCAAAGTATATTGATTTTCGCAAGTATTAGCGATGCAAGTCTCAGGTTAAGACCAAATACACCTACCCTGATTCGGACTCCCATAGATACATAGTCATACAACCAATGGGATTCTGAGGGGTCTATCCAGAGCGAATTTGTTTCCGTACCATCGGTAAACACAACCTTCTATCACACTTGCATAAGTATCCAATACTTAAATATATGAGAACTATGTTGTTAGCTCCCACAACGCGCACAAGGGCAATACTAGTCTATTCCACATTATCGATGTCCAGTCTCGATAATACTACGACTAGGGATATTTAATGATTAAACCTTAGTGTATTAATAATGTCTCATATCTTATTAATCTGACACTAATCATATGGACTTTTATCATTTATATATCCCGGTAATCTAATTACAAATGATAAAAGAGCAATTTCCTTTGTCACATAGTTAATTTGTACAACAACATCATGTTCTGTACAAATAGTGATGCTATGGGTCATAATTGTCCAACAATTCTATGTTTCCTAAGCACAACTCAGATAGCCTACGATAGAGGGATTGTTAAACATATGTGATGACCTAGACTTGCGTAGTTCAGAAAGGTCGTTCATGTTCTTCGCGAATTCAGAAGTGGCCGAATTACGTACATATTATTTAGGCTTATATGACGAACGTGTCTGAACTTAGAGAGTCCCAATATGAAGTGTACTCGTTGAGCACTTGGGTAGCCGATTAATTTTGATAAAAGATAATATTCGATATTATAATTATCAACTAAAATAATCAAGTGTTATAGGATAACATTGATTATTTACTTTGACCTAATTGAATTAATTGGATTAATTCAATAATTGCACAAGGGCTTAATTATAAAATCATAATTATCTCAACCATTTGAGGATATTATGGTAATTGTAAGTATGTAATAATAGGTGGTTTTGGCTTGATTTATTTGGATTAAATCAAGGTGGCAAACATTTAACTAATCCATTTCCTAATCATTGGCTTGATTTAATTGGATTAAATTAAAGTGGGAGACAATGGAGATTAGTAACACCTAAATATACATATTTGGACAAATTAGATTAAGCCCACTTAAAAGTTGATTAAAACGTTTATTAATTAAAAATTGCCTAAGTTTTGGTATAAATAGCAAGCTTTATGAAGGTTTTAATTACAAGAAAATTAATAAGCATAAGCAAATTCTTAGAGAGATTAGCCTAAGTTAGAGAACTGTTTAGAGAAGCTTGTGAGGTCTCTACAACATTTCATCTAGGAGAAATCAAGATTGGATCTTGAAGTGAAGCTTGGAAGCATTGGAAATAAGATTGGATCTTGAAGTCAAGCTTGCACACGTTGGAGGTTCTCCAACAATTTCAAAAAAGGAGAGGTAGATTGGATCTTGCATCAAGCTTAATATGTCAAGTTTGTTCTTCTCCTAAGCTATGTTTATTTGTGTATTAGATGCATGATCACATAGCTTAATGTTGAATAAGGCTAATCAATTGTGTTAGGATACTTTAGAAATATAAACACAACAAGCTTATAATTAAGTCAAAGATGTTCATGTTGGATATGGAATAATTAATAAGAGTTTGGAACTCTAGATTAAAGCTTAGAGTTATGGCTACCATTCTAGATTCACTTGACCACCTTTAGGTGAACTGAATTATTCATGAGACATTTATAATTGGGATTCTAAAATAGTTTGTGTATTGGATTCAAAATTTACGCAAATGCGTATTTAGAATTAATTTATA
This sequence comes from Zanthoxylum bungeanum, assembly GCA_019454045.1. Classification (NCBI taxonomy): domain Eukaryota; kingdom Viridiplantae; phylum Streptophyta; class Magnoliopsida; order Sapindales; family Rutaceae; genus Zanthoxylum; species Zanthoxylum bungeanum. The sequence goes on along the minus strand of SKCR01010386.1, from coordinate 18,620 downwards.
TTTTTGAAAAAATATTTGATATTTTGAAAAACTTGATTTTTATTCTATAACATGTGTTGATGTTGGTTTTGAAATTAAAAATTAATTTTGGGTGTTTTTAAAGTGTTTAGGAAAAACCGAAAATAATTAGGGTAAAATACCCTAATTGCTTCAGCTCACTGGAAAGTGAGTTGAATCATTTGAAACAGTAGCACGCGCGTACGCGCACTGCGCACGAGAATTTTGTTTTGCTTCGTTTTTGAGTTTCCGGACTCCGATTCAGCCCCGGGTTTTTCCTATGTACTCGTAATGGAATATAGTATTTCATTAAATGATTTAAAATTACACCCATAATTGATATCCATGGGTTAGACCCATTTCCGCTGCTCAGGGCACCGATCCGACCTAGGGGTTCCACAACTGCCCCAACAGAATTGACGTGAATCAGTTAATGTCTCGAGATTCTTGACTGACATTAAGAAAACCTCATTAGGTATTTATTTATCTGATAATGATGTTTCTTGAATTTAATGACCTTTAGAGGTAATGTGTCTGACACAATTTGCTAATCATTTATTTGCAATTGTTGTGAATAGTTGAAGGTAAATTATAAAGCTAAAGAAAGAAGATGTGTATAGTTGTGTGTTGAGAATATCGATTCTCACAATACGACAATTATAGGTATTGGATACCAGATCTCATGTCTAGTTATATAAAATATTGTTTAATAATTATTTTGATATTTGATATCAGAACTTGCGACTATTGGATAGTTACTTGTTCTTTATAAACAGTAAAATATAAACATTAAGAAAAATATTCGGTTAACTAAATAACTTAGAACAGTGCTTTGTGAGATTTTATCACATAAGCATTCGATGTTTATTCGATCACATAAGCATACGAGATCACACCATATATCCTTATCCATTAATGAATATTGTATTCAGGATTTGATTAAATCTTATTTAACCAATGATCGTCGTTGGACCACAAGATTTAGTAAACTAATAAATTAGATGTATGTAGTTTAATGAATTAGAAATTACCTTGACAGTTTTCTTTAACTCGTAACTTAGTTAATGAATTATCATGACTTAGTTACGTATTTCTAAAAGAACACATATTGAACGTCTTGAATGGTTCGAGAACTTTTAATATGTTTCTGATGAAACTCGGATAGAATATTTTAAATGGTTCAAAGATTTTTGATCTGAAGTTTTGAAAACTATATCTTTAAAATTCATCATGAGTCTTTGAATTGTTCAAAGATGTTTGGTGCGATCAAACATGTGAATTTATGGCAATTAGTTCTAAGATTATTCAACGAATGCGATTCTTGCTGAATATTATTCTTCTACGATTCCATCGTGATGGAATTGGTCAGTGGGAGAAATCGAATCTTATATGATTTGGTTAGTTTGATATTGAGTGTTACCGAATTAGTTTCAATACTCTTGGGGATATGCTCTGGTAACACTAATTCATCATTTTAATTAAGGTTCTATTTGTTTCTATAGTTATATATATGATATGTATAAGTAGAAAATCAGAATCTTTAAAAGTTTGAGATTTGAATCTTTCTTTTGTATAATGGTTATATAATTGAAAGTATTTGCGCCTCGGAGGTACGAGTAAAAGTTTATCATTTATTTATTTAATAGAATATTGTATTTTATTTGATAGAATATCTTTCTACGATTCCGAGTAATAAAATTATTTTATTACTTGGTGTGTAACATCGGATGTTGACCGCTGTAGAAAATACTTGACTTATTGAAGTCAAATGTGAGAGTGATAAACTATAAATGGAACTACATAATTAATAAGATGAAAAGACCCTTAGACGGCTTCTATATAAGTCCAATAGGATGTCAGAATCATTTGTGAATTATTTGATACTTAATGGTTCTGTTGTTTTCTCATCGAAGAAAATTATCCTATAACTTACAGAGGGAGCGATATTTGATATCGATCTCGGAAGTTAGCATTAAACCATAAATCTAAGATTGTTCATAGCTTACTACGATCAAGTTTGGAACTTGATTGAGCTTGCGTTATGAATCGTTCATAAATTGTGCAAATGGTTTGCACATCAAAAGCAAAGTGAGCTTATTAAAGGTTTGACCTTTATAGTATGACAGTGAGAAATGTTATACTCAACAATCTATTGTAGATTATGAGGAAACTTGTCTCTAGTCACACTAATTGAACCATTAAAGATCTGTAGTTAATGTTGATATTAAACTATGTATTTTAGCTAGGAATACAAAGTGGTGTTCCTGAATGGTTTCTTCGAATAACAGATCCATTGTGATTTCTTTGTTTGAAGAGTTCATTCTAGAATGGCTATGGAGTTTGTATTATGCTAAGATCACAGTTTGATATACAAGCTTATGGAGCCTATTGTAGACTCAAGTGAACTTTTTAAAAAAATTTGTTATCTAATTTTGATTATAGTCAGATTGTTTGATTTAATCAAATTATAGAGAATACATATTTGATAGCAAGGTCAGTGGGAGCGTATAATTTTATTTCTAGTATTATATATTCTAACGACATTATCATTATTAATGTAATAATGAGATGTTTGTGAGATAAAAGATTTACCTAAGTCTTATTTTCTCCATGAAAGCAGTGGGAGTAGACTCTGTTATATTTGATATAAAGTTTGATATATGATATAAAACAAGAGACTTGTGAGATACTCCCATTAGTCGTGCATTAGATATGATCTAATAAAGGACACAACAAGACTATATTTGTGACAATTAGTATAACTGTTTGACAGTTAGTGTGTCTCTTGTATATAATATTCATCTTTCATAAAGGATGATTCCTTTGTCGAAAGAGAAATTGATTAAAATGTATAGTTATTTATGTTTGACAATTATGACCCATAGCGTCACTATTTGTACAGATCATGGTGTTGTTGTACAAATTAACTATGTGACAAATGAGATTGCTCTCTTATCATTTGTGATTAGATCACCAAGATATATAAATGATATGAGGTCCCTATGATTTGTTCCTGGATTGATAATGATATGAGACAGTATCAGTCCACGAAGGATAAATCATTAAATATCCCTAGTCAGCGTATTATCGAGATTGGACATCGATAATGCGTAAAAGACTAGTATTACACTTGTGCGCATTGTGAGGGCATAACGACATAGTTCTCATATATTTAGGTATAGGATACTCATGCAAGTGTAATAGGAGGTTGTGTTTTACCGATGGTACGGGAAACAACTTCGCTCTGGATAAACCCCCTCGGAATTCCATTGGTAGTATGACTATGTGTCTATGGAAGTCCGAAATCAGGGTAGGTGTATTTGGTCTTAACCTGAGACTTGCACCGCTAATACTTGCGACAATCAATATACTTTGGTTTTGGTCGTCCATGGCTTTAACCGGTTCTGTGTACGCCTCTACTGGGTATATTGAAAATCGTAGTGTGTTGGGTATGATATCAAAACGGAAGTGTCACTCCAGTCATATGGAGATGATGGTCACGTAGGATACGGTACTAGTACTCTTAAGTACTACAGTCATCGGGATATTATGACTAGGTCATGTATATCCGATTATAGAGACTAGTTACCAGACATCCGACATGTGCTTCGTACAGGGCAGACATAATTCCAGCCCCAGGCCTAGCACGTGACATCCGATACTGGATCAAAATACGCAATACTACGTATATTACGCCTGATATAGATCATTATATTCCTGTAAGGATATTTCTGGAGAATTGGGTAGGCATGGCATTTTGCTAGAAGCCAACCTTGTCTTGTAAATCGGTATAAACGTAGTACTAGGTACTTACGTGTTCGGATAGTCCGACGACCGAATTTACTGCCAACATATCCAGGGGATCTCATGGGTCGCTTCCCGAAGATTCACCGATGACGTATGACTCGCATTTTAATTAATCTGGGATTAATAAGATGAGAGAGAAAATTAATCTGGGATTAATTGCGGAGATATTTTATCTGGGATAAAATATCATTAAAGAGAGAAAACGATTAATTTGGAATTAATCGATAAATTAATATATTCGATATATTAAACGAAATTGGATTTCGACGCGGAATTGAAACTAGATTTTAATTCGGGTGAACGAATAATTTAGAATTAATTCGTTAGCGATGTGAATAGTAATTATGCTAGGCATGATTATTTAATTAAATTAGTTTAATTACGTCGCAATGAAAAATTCGTTAATTTGGAATTAGCGAACCCGAGCCCGGGATTATTTGTGAGCGTATTCGCATTTCGAATTCGAGTTGCGGCATGTAAGTCAAATCAAGCATCAAATCGCTAGTCGCATCTAGCGTCACATCATTTGTCAATCAAGTGATGAATGTCTTTCACTTTGAGTGATTGACACCAGTCACTATTTTTTGGGTTTCTATTAAGTCCCAATGATCATTTTAAAGCAATGAAACAAGTATGAATACTCAAAGAAGTATGGCGGAATCATACTCACAATAAACGGATTGGATGCTACGAAGAACAAAAACTCCATATCTGCCCACTGTCAAGCTCACGGCAGTCCACTTTTTGTCCTCCTCCAAAATTGGTCATGGTCCTCCATTGATGTCTTCAAGCTCCAAGCTTCCAAAATGGATTCCAAGCTCACGAAATTACTACCCTATCACCTTGGTATGTCTCCTAGAGTGTGCTAGCACTTTGGTTTTGCAACAAAATCACCTCTTTTCTTCCTTGTGTTTCACGGTGATGAACCAGAAAAAGAGAACAAGAATCGGTCCAAGACCGGAGAGAAAGAGACGGGAAAAGAGAGAGAGAAAGAAAATGTATAAATTGATTAATGTTTTCCAAAAACAATAAACAAATATCATATCCCACTTTCAAAAAGTCAACAAGGTTTTGGATCCAAAATTTGGCAATTATTGCATCAACAACCCACATCAATCAATCAAATCAAGTGACAAGTTGTCACATCACTCAAAGTGACTAATGATTCGACGCTTGATGCGACTAGTGATTTGACGCTTGATTGACTTGCGTGCCGCACTCGAATTCGAAATACGAATGCGCTCGCAAAAAATCCGGGCTAGGGTTCGCTAATTCCAAATTAACGAATTTTTCATTGCGACGCAATTAAATGATTATGCCTAGCGAAATCACTATTCACGTCGCTAACGAATTAATTCTAAATTAACTCGTTCGCCCGAATTAAAATCTAATTTTAATTTCGCGTCAAAATCTAATTTCGTATAATATATCGAATATATTATTTTAATCGATTAATTCCAAATTAATCGTTTTCTCTCTTTTAATGATATTTTATCCCAGATAAAATATCTCCGCAATTAATCCCAGATTAATTTTCACTCTCATCTTATTATCCCAGATTAATTAAAGTGCGAGTCATACATCATCGGTGAATCTTCCAGAAGCGACCCATGAGATCCCCGGATATGTTGGCAGTAAATACGGTCGTCGGACTATCCGAACACGTAAGTACCTAGTACTACGTTTATACCGATTTACAAGACAAGGTTGGCTTCTAGCAAAGCGCCATGCCTACCCAATTCTCCAGAAACATGCTTACAGGAATAAGCGATCTATATCAGGCGTAGTATACGTAGTATTGTGTATGTCGATCCAGTATCGGATGGTCACGTGTTAGGCCTGGGGTTGAATTGTGTCTGCCCCGTACAAAGCATATATCGGATCTCTGGTAGCTAGTCTCTATAATCGGATATACATGACCTAGTCATAATATCCCGATAGCTGCAGCATATAAGAGAACAAGTTTCGTATCCTACGTGATCATCATCTCCACTATAACTGAAGTGATACTTCCGTCTTGACATCACACCCATACACTACGATTCTCAATATACCCAGAAGAGGCGTGCACAGAACCGGTTAAAGCCCTGGACGACAAAAACCAAAGCATATTGATTATTGCAAGTATTAGCGGTGCAAGTCTCAGGTTAAGACCAAATACACCTACCCTGATTACGGACTTCCATAGACACATAGTTATACTACCAATGGAATTCCGAAGGGGTCTATCTAGAGCGAAGCTGTTTCCCGTACCATCGGTAAAACACAACCTCCTATTACACTTGCATGAGTATCATATACCCAAATATATGATAACTATGCCGTTATGCCCTCATAACGTGAACATGTGTTATACTAGTCTTTTACGCATTATCGATGTCCAATCTCGATAATACTCTGACTAGGGATATTTAATGATTTATCCTTTGTGGATTGATACTGCCTCATATCATTCTCAATCTAGGAACAAATCATAAGGACCTCCTATCATTTATACATCTTGGTGATCTAATCACAAATGATAAGAGAGCAATCTCCTTTGTCACAGAGTTAATTTGTACAACAACACAATGATCTGTACAAATAGTGACGCATAGTGACGCTATGGGTCATAACTGTCCAACAATCTCCCACTTGTCCTATAGCTAGTCACTCGAGTGTCTACCACCCGAACTATGTACGGTTGGCTCAAAATTGCTGAGAAAAGGTTTTCGTCAGTGAATTTACATGATTATCATCTGATGCGATTTATTTGATCATCACATCATCACCATGTATGATCCGAACGAATCAGATGAATACCGAAGTATGTATCTGGATCGTTGATGAGACTATTAATTCCTTAGCCTGTGTTGAAGCCTAGCTCATCTGCTAACAGAACTATATCTAATCTAATTAGATTTTGTATTGACCCAGAAGGCTTCTTTTGCTACCTCAGCTGCAGCAATAACCCGCATTTATTGTTTATTCGGTAACAGCATCTTGCTTGGAAGATTTCCAGCTCACTGTACCGTTATTCAAACTGTATAGTACCGTTTTTGCGACTCTTAGTCGTTTTATCGGTTTAGAAACTTGCAGCAGTGATCCCAGTCACTTCAAGTTTTCCTTCTCCATTTTATAAGACAGCATCCTTATTTCTCTAAGATACTAATGGATGTTCTTTATATCAATCCAGTGACTATCACATGGATTGGCCTGATTGTGTCTCCATATGCTCAAAGCGTATGACACACTAGGTCGCGTACATTTTTCAATGTACGATTTCTCGGAGAGTGTTCTCGAAAGCCAAGCTTTCGCCGATTATTTTATGGGAATATCATTTCCAAGAAATGACATATTATCATTATTTTATAGGATAGCCACTGTCAGTGCGCTCCCACTAACCTCCTTATATACACAAGAATCATTTCGTTTTGAATTAAATCATACTCCATTATGATTAGATCAAAACGAAAATTCCAAGAACCTAATGTTTGCTTCAATCCAAACATGGATCGAATAACCCACAAACCTTGTTTGCTAGTTTTGGTGCGATAAAATCGACAGGATGTTACAAACATCCTCTAAAAGGTTTCCGTTTAAGGAAATCAATTTTCCCGTTCAGCTGTCATATTTCATAAATGAAACATGCAGCATCAGCAAGCATTTTCCAAATGGATTTACCGTGGCAACAGGTAAAAGGTTTCGTCGTAATCAACACAATGTTGATAACGATACCTTTCCGTTAAAAGCCTAGCTTTGTACGTTGCCTTCCATGTATGTCTTCCTTGAAGACTTATAAAGTACCAATAGACACAATGCCTTGTGGTACATCAACTAGTATATAAACTTGGTTGATATACATATAATCCATTTCGGACTCATGGCACTTTTACATAATAGGGAGTCGATACCTTGTATCACTTCCTTATACGTAGTCAGTTGGTATACCTCAAAAGATAGACATCTTTATGAGGTGAGATCAGAAACCCATACCCCAGGTTGTTTTCTGATTCTCTCCGACTTATGTGGTTCTTGTGTATTCGAAGATTACTGGTATAGTTTCATCCTTGATGAACTATTTGTGTTCCATTCGGACTTGGTGCTTGGAATAGTATTACTATGATTTTCATCGAGTTTTACTATCTTCCCACTTACCACTGCATATCGGTATTCCTCTCAGGAAAACCGCATGGTGAGCAACAATTAAATTGCTCTCATGTGAGTTGTATTAGTACTATACATATGGTTTCCCTAGGATAACCTACAATTGGCACTTATCCAATTTGGGTTTTAGTTTGGTATCATCCAAACATATGCCTAGCATACCCAAATCATCAGGAATGAGAAACCCGGTTTCTTTCCTGTTCATATCTAATATGAAATCTGTCAAACAGATTTTTATGGAACCTTATTCTAAATAAGTTCTGCACTGTTAAATACGTATCAGTTGAAGGAAATGGTAGCTCAGAGCGACTCATGATTAACCTTATCATGTCCTATAAGATTCGGTTACTCTGGTTCGGACACACCATCAGGATGACGTGTTCCGGGAGGAGTCCTCTTTGAAAGAATACTTTACTCTTTCAAGTATATTAGAAACTTATTGCCTAAGTATTTTCGATTACGGTCTTACCATGACGGTTTAATACTTCAGCCGATCTGTTTGTCTATTTCATGTCGAAAACTTTAAAGGTTTCTGATTAAAGGTTTCTGATTTGTGTTCCGAAAGAACACATAACCACTACGCAATGCCACATCCGTAAAGGTCACGAAGTATTCATACTCACCTCTAGCCTAGCTAGACATGGGCCCACTTGCTTCACTATGAACTAGGGCTTACAGATCGGAGGGTTTTACACTTTTACCAAGTAAATAGTGTTTTAGGCAGTTTGCCCAATAAACTAGATTCGTAGACTTTATTTGATTAGAATCAAATCCGTCCGAGTATCCACTCTTCAAAAGTGTGGATATACGAGTCTTGTTTAAATTGTGTCCCAGACAACAATGCCACAATTAAGTCTCTTCTGATCAAATCAGTTTGAGCTATTTGTTTGTCATGTTATATGTTTGAGATATTATTTATATTCAAAATATAAATTCTGTTATTCACATGTAATGTGTTTATCTCAATATCATCTTTATATAATGAAACACTTTAGTTTTCTAGAATATAAGGGTACATCTGCAACGGATTATACACTGATATAGAGATAATGTTTCTAGTCAAACTAGTCACATTATAACAGTTTCCAAATTTAGGTACACACCCGAGGGTAGTTCCTAAACTTAGGTATCTACGGTTAAAAACAGCGACTTTCATCCCGTTTCTAATTCGCAGATTAATCTCAATTGAAGTCAGTATCCTGTTCATAATAGATTCTGAACATCAAAACATATATTTTATGTACCACACTAAGTATTTAAAATCCAATTTTAATACTAGTAGTGAACATAATGATGACAAACATATTTGAAGTCAGAGCCTTGCCCGTTCTTCAATTCCTTCATGTATGCCTTGTTGGACAAAATGACCTATAGCGTCACTATTTGCACAGATCATTATGTTGTTGTAGCAAATTAACTATATGACAAGGAAATTGCACTCTCATCATTTGTGATTAGATCACCATAGATATATAAATGAAGAGAGGTCCATATGATTAGTTCCTGGATTGAGAATGATATGAGACAGTATCAGTCCACGAAGGATTAATCATTAAATATCCCTAGCCGAGTATTATCGAGATAGGACATCGATAATGTGGAATAGGCTAGTATTGCACTTGTGTGCGTTGTGAGGGCACAACGGCATAGTTTTCATATATATAAGTATTGGATACTTATGCAAGTGCGATAGGAGGTCGTGTTTCACCGATGGTACGGGAAACAGCTTCGCTCTGGATAGACCCCTCGGAATCCCATTGGTATTATGACTATGTGTGTCTATGGGTGGCCGAAATCAAGGTAGGTGTGTATAGTCTTAACCTGAGACTTGCATCGCTAATACTTGCGATAATCGGTAGACTTTGGTCTTGGTGGTACAGGGCTTTAACCGGTTTTCTGCGTACACCATTTCTGGGTTTATCAGAGAGTCGTAGTGTATTAGGTGTGATGTCAAGACGGAAGTATCACTTCAGTCATATTGGAGATGATGTCACGCAGGATACGGTACTAGTGCTCTTGAGTGTTGCGCAACCAATCGGGATATTGTGACCAGGTCATGAATATCCGATTATAGAGACTATGTTACCAGGCATCCGATATGTGCTTCGGACGGGGTAGACACTTATCCAGCCCCAGCCCTAGCACGTGACTATCTGATACTGGGCCGATATGCACAATACAATGGTATACTACTACCCTTGATACAGATCTTAATATTATTAAATGGATATGTCCGGAGAATTGGGTAGACTTGGTGCTTTGCTAAGAGTCGACCTTGTCTCGTAAATCGGTAGAACGTAGTACATGGTACGTACGTGATTCGGATACTCTGTGTTGGAGTTTCTATAGGTCCCAAGATCAAATCTAAGCATGAAACACAAGCGAATACAACGACGAAGTTGCGGAATACTTACATCGAGCGGTTGAGAGACGATTTGGCAACAAAAACGAACTGAAATTCTGCTCACTGTTGGGCGTGAACTGCTGTGACAGTGGCTGAAATGGGCTGCTGTTTTTGGCCATTTTGAACATCAAAAACGAGCTCCAAGCTTCATCAAAACGTTCCCGGCTCATGGGGGGACTTCCCTATCACCTTCGCATTGATCCCGGAGTGTGCTAGCACTCTTGTTTTGCCACAAAACCACACTTTGCTTCCCCATTTTCCCTTGTGTTTCACGGCAGTGGACTGCCTCAAGAACAAGAAGAAAATGCGTGAGGAGAGAAAGAAGAAGTTGCTTCCAACGTGAGAGAGAGAGTTTGTTGAAAAGTCAAAAATGTAAAGTGTATTAGGTTTATTTTATTTCCAAATAATAAACCTATACCACTTTTCCATTTGGAAAAAGTCAAGCCCTTAATGCTTCAACAACTTCCATCAATCACCATCAATCACATCAATCAATCTAATCAATTGTCACATCACTCAAAGTGACATGATTTGACGCTTGATGTGACGCTAGATGCGACTAGCGATTTGACGCTTGATTTGACGAGCCGCGCTCGAATTCGAAATACGAATGCGCTCGCAAATAATCTCGGGCTCGGATTCGCTAATTCTAAATTAACGAATTTTCCGTCGCGTCGTAATTAAATGATTACGCCTAGCGAAATCACTATTCACGTCGCTAACGAATTAATTCTAAATTAATTCCCTCGCCCGAATTAAAATCTAATTTTAATTCCACGTCGAAATCCAATTTCGTTTAATATATCAAATATATTAATTATTCGATTAATTCTAAATTAATCGTTATCTCTCTTTTATAGTATTTTATCCCAGATAAAATATCTCCGTAATTAATCCCAGATTAATTTTCTCTCTCATCTTATTAATCCCAGATTAATATAAGTGCGAGTCATACGTCATCGGTGAATCTTTGGGAAGCGACCATGAGATCCCGGATAATTGGGCAGCAAATACGGTCGTCGGAGTATCCGAATCATGTACGTACCAAGTACTACGTTCTACTACCGATTTACGAGACACAATCGGCTTCTAGCAAAGCACGAAGTCTACCCAATTCTCCGGTCATATCCATCTAAGAATATTTAAGATCTGTATCAAGCGTAGTATACCAAGTATTGTGTAATATCGGCCCAGTATCGGATAGTCACGTGCTAGGGCTGGGGCTGGATAAGTGTCTGCCCCGTCCGAAGCACATGTCGGATGTCTGGTAACTAGTCTCTATAATCGGATATGCATGACCTAGTCATAATATCCCGATGGTTGCGCAACACTTAAGAGCACTAATACCGTATCCTGCGTGACATCATCTCCACTATGACTGAAGTGATACCTCCGTCTTGACATCACACCCATACTCTACGATTCTCAATATACCCAGCAGTTGGCGTACATAGAACCGGTTAGAGTCCTAGACGACCTCAACTAAAGTATATTGATTGTCGTAAGCATTAGCGGTGCAAGTCTTAGGTTAAGACCAAATACACCTACCCTGATGTCGGACTCCCATAGACAACATAGTCATAATACCAATGGGATTCCGAGGGGTCTATCCAGAGCGAAGCTGTTTCCCGTACCATCGGTGAAACACAACCTCCTATCGCACTTGCATAAGTATCCAATACTTAAATATATAGAACTATGTCGTTGTGCCCTCACAACGCGCACAAGTGCAATACTAGCCTATTCCGCATTATTGATGTCCTGTCTCGATAATACTCCGGCTAGGGATATTTAATGATTAATCCTTCGTGGACTGATACTGTCTCATATCATTCTCCGTCCAGGAATAAATCATAGGGACCTCTAATCATTATACATCTAAGGTGATCTAATCACAAATGATAAGAGTGCAATCTCCTTTGTCACATAGTTAATTTGTACAAAAACACCGTGATCTGTACAAATAGTGACGCTATGGGTCATATTACCCAACACTCTGACGACCGTATTTACTGCCAACTTATCCGGGATCTCATGGTCGCTTCCCGATAATCCACCGATGACGCACAACTCGCACTCTTGAATAATCTGGGATTTATAGAAAGAGAGAAAATTAATCTAGGATTAATTACGGAGATATTTTATCTAGGATAAAATATCGTCTAGAGAGAGATAACGATTAATTTGGAATTAATCGGTAAATTAATATATTCGATATATTAAATGAAATTAGATTTCGACGCGGAATTAAAATTAGATTTTAATTCGGGTGAACGAATTAATTTAGAATTAATTCATTAGCGACGTGAATAGTGAATTCGCTAGGCGTAATCATTTAATTACGACGCGATGGAAAAATCGTTAATTTGGAATTAGCGAACCCGAGCCCGAGTGTGATTGCGAGCGCATTCGTATTTTGAATTCGAGTGCGGCAACGCAAGTCGCATCAAGCGTCAAATCAATCAGTCGCATCAAGCGTCAAATCACTTGTCACTTTGGGTGATGTGACTTGACAACATGTCACTTTAATAAAGTAGATGTGACTTGATGGACATGATGTGTACTTGATGGCTTTAATGGTTTGACTTTTAAAAAGCAAATGAAATGCAAATTAAAGCAAATGCATTTGAAATTCACATAAGTATATAAGATATACTTGAAATGAATTTCAATATAAAAACATTTACACATTTCATCTCTCAATTCTCTCTCACTCTCTCCCAATAGCAAGCAAAAGCTCACTGGTTTGGACCATTTTGGCGTGACACTAAGGGGAAGCAAGAGTGATTTTCATGGTGAGAAATCAAGTGCTAGCACACTTACGAGTCTTGCGAAGGTGGTAGGGAGGTTCGTCCATGAGCCGGGATCCATCGGACGAGGCTTGGAGCTCTGTTTCGTCATCTCCAAAATTCTGTTTTGAAGGCAGTTCACTGCACAGTTTGGGCGTGAATAACAGTGGGTTTTTGGCCTTGATTCGCCTTCAAATCGACTCAACCGATCGATGTGAGTATTCCGCTACCTCTACCTCCTTGATGTATTCACGCATTGTTTTCATTGCTTGTTTGATCTTGGGACCTAGATAATAACCAACAAATGGCATCAAGAGCTTAGGTTCAAGCATGAAAAATGTAGGGCTTAAAATTGGGTATTTTGTATTTGAGCATGATTTGATTAAATTGGATGATTGAGCATGCTTAGTATATGTAATATTGAAGATTGATTTGATCAATTTCAAGAAAAAATGTTTAGAACAATTTTCCCCAAAAATTATATCTTGGCCGAATGTGATAGTCATTTTGAATTTTGGAATTTTTTCATTTTGGTTCATTGGATGAGTTGTAATGATGTTGGATGATGTTAATTTGAAGTCAATTAGATTGAATTTTGAATTGAACAAAAATCCCAATTTGCTTCACTTGGCCGAATGGTATAAGCCCTAATGTCTTGGATTTTTCATTTTATGAACATTGGATGTGTATGGAATCATTTAGGATGTTGATTTAATGTCGATTGTGGGTTTGATTGGATTAAAACCAAATCGGATGTGAAATCCCTCCTTGGCCGAGACCTTTAAGCATGTAATGGGTTTGATTTTTTCATTATGTGTTAGACATATGATAATGATATGAGCATGATTAATTGGACTAATTTGGTGTTTTAGAAATATTGATTTAGGATTGATATCATATAATACACTTTAGGTAATTAAATTGCTAAATTGGATTTATGTAATTTATTATTTGAGGCCTTAAAATTGGATTTGGGCTATTAAAGTTGTTATTGGGCTTATTGGGCTTTGTTGTATAAAGTTGGGTTAGGCCAAATGGATTGGATCCAATTGGGCCCAAAACCACTTCCGTTAAGCCCAAAGGCGACTAATGAACCTTTAAAGTTCAATTGGGCCTAATGGGCCAAGATTGATTTATGGGCTTATGGGGTAAATCCTGGATTGGACTTTGGTTATCGGTTTGACCCGAGTTGACCAAAAGTCCACGCCTTAAGAAATCAATTAAAAGCCCATTGGACTTTAATTGAATTGACGTTGGACGTTAATCGGTCTTTAGGAGAGCGTTACGATTAAATTTGGAATTTAAATCGTAAAAGGTTTATTAAAAAAGTGTAATATTTAATTTGGAATTGAATAGTGAATTAGTATTAAATACATGTTAAATTAGATTTAATGATGTAGTTTAATTTAATTCATGAATTCGTACTTTAAGTACTTATTCGCAAAAACGAGTTTGACTCGAACAAAATCAAATCGTTGTTTGAACATTGGATGATCACTTAATTATCAGATTAATTAATTTGATTAGATTGATTGATAGCATGCTTATGTGTGTGAATATGTGGTTGTGTTGAATGAATAATGTATATCGGATGGATATTAGATGGGTGGGCAATTTTAGAAATTGTTGTAATAAATTCGATTTATTAAATTGGACCTGCGTGTCCAGCCTTATCACCTTCATTCTCTTTGTATTCTCTTCTCACCTATTCCCCTCAATGTAAATGAGGTTTCTTTAGAGTGTAGTGTAACGGGTAGAAGTAATACTAGTGCTAGCTTGAGTGAGAAAGGGAGAGATTTGATCTAGGATCAATGTGTTAAGTATCCATCCGCATATCATTATTATTTATTTTCATACTCGCTTTATTATGTATTTAGAATGCATGTTTAAGGGTGTATGATGATGAGACCTTAACAAAGATAATTAAATTGGTAGCCAATTTGCACGCGAAAAACCCTCGTTAAATATCAAGCGTTTATTTTCCTTCCATTGAGTGATTCTTACTCAAGATCCGAGATTGGCAGGGGTTGTTGGCCAAAGTCAAGCCCTTGTCCGTCGAAGATGTGTTTTAATCACGAGGCTTTGTTCCATATCGGTGTCGTGTCCAAGTTGTGGTTTGTTGGCCAAAGTCAAGACCACTTCTTGTCCATTGACATTGATTACGAAGCTTCCATGTCAATGGGTCCGCGCTTGACTGGGATCACTAGGTTTGTTGTGCCAAAGCCAAGGCCTAGTTGATTCAGAGGAAAAAGGTTAGGGTATACATTCGATGTATAGGCATATATAAGATATATGTTTGGGACTTGGATGTCCACCTACTGGATCTAGGAGTTGGATGAGATCCAATTGATCTTCGAGATCTACCTAGTTAATTATCATACAATTTGTTGGCCAAAGTCAAGATTGTGTGATATTTAACGGGATCCTAGCCCACTAGGAAACACGGTTTTCCCGAGTACTCGACAGAGGGTTAGAGGCTCGACGAAAAATAGTGGGAGGCAAGTATGAATTTGCAACATTCGTTCGAATACTCGCTAAACGCGCTCATATATTTTACTCGTCATATAGTAATCAAAAGTATTAGTTGACTAATATTTTATGTTGTTATAAAAATATATATAGTTGGACTATATACAAATTCATTCGATATATAGTTGGATTTTTATAATTGGATTATAGTAATCATATAATTGAATTAAAATTATAGTTGATTAAATAATTGGATTATTGTAATCATTATAATAAATAGTACCTTATTAAATTGATTAAATAGTTGACTATTGAAATCAAGAATTTATGTGATGATGACTTTAGTGCTTAATTAATATACTTATTAAAATCTATCTTTAGATTTAAAAGTATTAAAATGCAATAAATAATTCTTAGAGAATTGATTTGACTATTCTAGTGGAAAAAGTCAAAGTTTGCAATTGGGCAAGTTGCACAAGGTGCACATCATTGCGATATTCCGAAACCCAAGGCTTGGCCAAAGGTTTGTGAAATATTGAAAAGATAATTGACATATCCCAAAGTGACTACCATTTGGATATGGAAGACACGAAGGAATTAAAGAAAGGGCGAGGCTCTAACTTTAAAAATATTTGTCAAAGTTATGTTCACTACTAGTATTGAAATTGGATTTTAAATACTTAGTGTGGTACATAATATATATGTATTGATGTTCAGAATCCGCTATGAGCTGGATACTGACTTCAAGCCGAGATTTCTCTGCGAATCGGAAACGGGACGAAAGTCGCTGTTTCGACCGTAGATACCTAAGTTTAGGAACTACCCTTTGGGTATGTACTTAAATTAGGAACTGTTATATGTAACTAGTTTGACTAGAGACATTATCTCTATATCAGTGTTTAATCCGTTGCGGATAAAACCTTTATATTAAGAACACTAAGTGTTTTATTATATAAAGATGATACTGAGATAAATACATTAGATGTAAATAACAGAATTTATATTTTGAATATAATAAAATCTCAAACATATAAAATGACAAATAAATAGCTCAAATTGATTTGATCAATAGAGACTTATTTGTGGCATTGTTGTCTAGGACACAATTAAACAAGACTCGTATATCCACACTTTTGAAGAGTGGGTACTAGGACTGATTTGACTATTCAAATAAGGTCTGCGAATCTAGTTTATTAGGTAAAGTACCTAAAATACTATTTACTTGGTAATAGTAAAAGGGCCACCGATCTGTTAGCCCTATTCATGGTGAAGTAAGTGGGCCCATATCTAGCTAGCTAGATGTGAACATGAATATTTCGTGACCTTAACGGATGTGGCATCACGTTATGGTTATGTGTTACTTTTGAAGAACACAAATCGGAAACTTTAGAGTTTCGACACGAAATAGAAAAAGATCGGCTATAGTATTATTCCGCCACGGTAAGACCGTATTGGAAAATACTTAAGCAGTAATTTCATATGTACATGAAAGAGTACAGTATTCTTTCATATGAGGACTCCTCCCGAGACACGTCAGTTAGACGGTGTGTCCGAACTAAAACCGAATTTTTTTGGACATGATAAGGTTTATCACGAGTCGCTCTGAGCTACTGTTTCCTTCAATAGGATATGTATTAACAGTGCAAAACTTATTTAGAATAAGGTTCCATATAAATCTGTTTGAACAGATGTCATATAGGATATGAACAGGGAAGAAACGAGGTTTCTCATTCCTAGTAATTTGGGGTATGCAGGCATAAACGTTTGGATGATTGATGAGTGGTATTTTATACCACTATTTCCCCCACTCATTTGACCTAATTTTTGTATTTTTTCTCGAGTTTTTAGAACGTTTTGATGTGTTTTGTTGTTATTTTACAGAAATAAAGTTTGGACAGCACTGGAGGCAATTTGGGGCAAATCCGGATAAAAATGCGCCAACTGGGATAATTTTGTCTTCTGCGCGTCGCGCCGCGCATAGCTTTGGCGTCGCGACGCCTAACATGAACCGGATCTGCTAAAGTGCGCCGTGGTCAACGGGTCAACAATTTGAAAAGTTTGACTTTGCTAACGTGCGCCGTGCCACGTGTCATCATCACAGAAGACTTGCTAACATGCGCTGCCACGTGTCATCATCTCAACGGTGCCGACAATCATCATCTATGCTAACGTGCGCCAGGACACGTGTCAACATCTCAACGGCCGTGCTAAAATGAGCCCATGCCACGTGTCAAAATCTGATGCTGCCGACAATCTTCTTCAACGTGACGTAAGCGATGACGTCAGAACATGCCACGTCATCGGATCTCTTTGCCCGCCTCGCCAAGTGTCAAGCCAGGATTGAGCCACGTTTTCACTGTAGCGCGCGGCGCGACGCGCAGCGACCATCGCGACGCGCGCACCCCATCCGCGCCTATAAATAGAGCGCGATGGTTCAGTTTTTGTTGTACCATTTCCTCTCCCAAATCCTATGTAATTAGGGAGTTTTTCTCTCTCTAAGTTTCTTTTTATCTAGTTTTTGTAATTTTTAACCAAGTTCTGTAATAATAATTATTTACTTTCTTTATTTTACATTTTTACTACTCATTATGAGGAGGTAACTTCCCTCTGTTAAGGTAAAAGGTAATTCTTTTACTATTACTTCTTAGATTATTCTCCCATTATTAAATATTCAAGTTTTAAATTGACTTAATCAGGATACCGCCAGATTGGTCGGTGGGTAATAAATTCATATTCCGCCTATATGGCTGGTATAATTTAAATTCCGCCTTTATGGCTGGTTTATTTTCATTCCGCCTATATGGCTGGTTATTTTTAAAATGATTCCGCCTTTATGGCTGTGTTTGTTTTTTAAACTAATTAAATCAAATGCCGCCTATATGGCTGATGAAAATGTTTTGCAAAGGCTTATATTATATTATGGGAGAAATCTAATTAGTATATATAGAAGTAATTCCTTTTTACCTTAACAATTTTATTTTAATTTACTTTCAGCAGTTATTTTACTA
>SKCR01010385.1:0-22403 GCA_019454045.1 Zanthoxylum bungeanum | reverse complement strand
CGCCTATAAATTGAGCTCGAGATTTCAGAATTCAGTGCACCGCTCTCTCTCTTATATTCTATCTAAAGAGAGAGTTTCTCTCTCTACTTTCTTTTAATTTTTAGTTTTTTAGTTTTTTAGTTTGTAATTAATTTTAATTACGTTTTGTTAATATAGTAATTTAATTTTTTACTTTTTACTTTTTACAGTTTTTATTATTTACCATGATGAGGTAACTCCCCCAGCTAGGGTGAAAGGTAATTCTTTTACTGTTACTATTTAGATTAATCTCCCTTAAAAATAATATATTCACTATTTAAAATATTGACTTAAAAAGGATACCGCCAGATTGGTCGGTTGGTAATTCATTTTAATCTGATTTAAACTTGACTAATAAAGGATACCGCCAGATTGGTCGGTTGGTAATTTAATTTTGGTTCCGCCTTTATGGCTGGTTGGACTTATTTGACTTAATCAGGTTACCGCCTATATGGCTGGTTGGAAAAAGAATCACAAGTTTATATATTATTTTATGGGAGATATCTAAATTAGTAGTAGTAAAAGTAATTCATTTTACCTTAGCATTTTATTTTATTGTAATTTACTTTTCAGTATTTACTTTACCGCATTTTTACTTTATGTCTTTTAACTGTTACTATTTAGATTAATCTCCCTTAAAAATAATATATTCACTTTTTAAAATATTGACTTAAAAAGGATACCGCCAGATTGGTCGGTTGGTAATTCATTTTAATCTGATTTAAACCTGACTAATAAAGGATACCGCCAGATTGGTCGGTTGGTAATTTAATTTTGGTTCCGCCTTTATGGATGGTTGGACTTAATTTGACTTAATCAGGTTACCGCCTATATGGCTGGTTGGAAAAAGAATCACTAGTTTATATATTATTTTATGGGAGATATCTAAATTAGTAGTAGTAAAAGTAATTCCTTTTACCTTAGCATTTTATTTTATTGTAATTTACTTTTCAGTATTTACTTTACCGCATTTTTACTTTATGTCTTTTATTTTCAAGTTTTTACTAGCCCTAGTTATGTGTTGTAACTAAATTAGTTATCTGGGGTTGTGATGAAATCTAATATCACCGTTTTATAAGGGTTAGATTATAGCTTGGGTAATATAAAGATTTATTTATTGAGTCTTAATCTTAATGCTTTTTCATTAACTGGCCATTAATAAAATTGATCAGGTAAATCTAAAATGAACTAGACATAGGGATTTTAGGTTTTAGCCTTAGACTCAATAGCCCACGATCTTTCTTGAGGATAGATAACCCTTTAATAGATTTCCTTACAGGATAGGAATATACCTGTCGGGCGGGGGTAGCCATAATTGGAACTTAAACTTAATGAATCCAGATAATTTGGTTGACATAGACATATGGTTCAATTGGGTTAAACTAGGTATTTGTGTCTGACCATCGACAGAGGCTTACACATAATTTAGTGTTCCAGGTTAATAAATCAATATATTACCCAGCTATAAGATAACCACTTCATCTTTAAAATGATATTGGAAGAAATCACAACCCTAGATAGTTTTTAATATTGAATTTTCTTAAAACCTATTTTCGACAATTTTATTTACTTGTTTTTAAATTTACAATCGTCACCATTTCAAATCAATCAATCAACTTGTTAGATATTAGTAATCATTTGACCTCATAAAATTAATAGTTTAGATATTAAGTCTTCGTGGGATCGATATTTTTATACTACTTGAACGATACGTGCGCTTGCGTTATACGTGTGTGTTTACGCCGGTCAAGTTTTTGGCGCCGTTGCCGGGGACTTATTTATCTTTCACTATTAATTTAGGGGTTAGATACGTTACTTGTATCTAATTTCTTTTTACTTATTGTTTTTGTTTTTCTTGTGTTTCAGGTTCTCAGAAACTACATGAGACGAACCAGAAGCTTTGAACTCCGATCGCTTGACCCAGAAATTGAAAGAACCATCAGACAGTTGAGAAGGGAAAGGCGAGAAGGCCAAGAAGCTTTAGTCAACATGGAACCTGAACCGTTGGAGGTTGCACCACTAATTCCCATTCGAGACAGAACCATTCCGGTGGTTGACAGACTC
Organism: Zanthoxylum bungeanum; assembly: GCA_019454045.1. NCBI lineage: Eukaryota > Viridiplantae > Streptophyta > Magnoliopsida > Sapindales > Rutaceae > Zanthoxylum > Zanthoxylum bungeanum. The sequence continues at coordinate 20,321 of SKCR01010385.1, read as the reverse complement.
ATTTCCTGTATTGTACTTCCTCCATTACCAGCAAATGCGTGTGACATCAAAACATGCATTCAGATGATTCAGCAGTCAGTTCAGTTCGGGGGGAATGCAACTGAAGATCCTAATGCCCACATCAGTAACTTCCTGGAAGTTTGCGGTACTTTCAACTACAACAGAGCATCAGAAGAAGCAATGAGACTGCGAGTTTTCCCATACTCCTTGAAGGACAGAGCTAAAGCTTGGCTACATTCACTATCAGCAGGTTCCATCAGTATTTGGAACACTCTAGCCACCAAATTCCTTGCAAAATACTTTCCACCGGCCAGAACTGCAAAGTTGAGGAATGACATCACATCCTTTGTACAACAAGATTCAGAATCCCTCTGCGAAGCTTGGGAAAGGTACAAAGATTTGCTCCGGAAATGTCCTCACCATGAGATTCCAAAATGGCTTCAAGTCCAAACATTCTATAATGGACTTTCTGGAATAATGAGGACCACAATTGATGCTGCTGCTGGAGGAGCACTAATGGAAAAGGAGAAGATCAGGCTTGGGATTAATTGAAGAAATGGCCAACAATAATTCTTTGTGGCCAACAGAAAGGAGCATGATCCAAAGAATCGCAGGAATTTATGAAGTTGGGGGCAAACACAGCACTGAATGTCAAGCTGGATATGATTTGCAAAAATCTGGAAACTCTTAACATGAAGGTTAATGGTGGATCCACAAGTTTATCATATAAAGGAGCACCAGAACCAGTTCAGCAGGAAGAGACAGTGAATTTTTTCAACAATTTCAACAAACAGGGGAACAATCCATATTCCAACACCTACAACCTAGGGTGGAGGAATCATCCCAATTTTTCATGGAGCAACAATTCAGGCCAACAGCAAAACTATCCACCACCTGAATTCCAACAACAGAACAAAAGCCAGGAGCAGGCAAATGAACCAGGAATAACAGAAATGCTGACCCACTTGAAAAAGTTAGAAGCAAAACACGACTCTCAAGCAGAAAGATATGATGCTATGTTTCAATCCCAATCAGCATTAATTCAAAGTCAATCTGCTTCTATTAAAGCACTGGAGAATCAAATGGGACAACTGGCAAACGCTCAGAGTTACAGACCGCCAGGTACCCTTCCTAGCAACACTGAGCCAAATCCAAGAAACATGGGGAAGGAACAATGTCATGCCATCATGTTAAAAAGCGGTACTGAAATCAATAAAGATGTTGGAGCCAAAACAACTACTGAGGAAGTTCCAAAAGAAACAAAGCAACAGATGGAGGAAAAAGAATCAAAGGAAAAAAAACAGATCACTCCACCTCTACCTTTTCCTCAACGTCTTCAGAAGAACAAATTGGACAAGCAGTTTTCTCGATTCCTGGAAATTTTCAAAAAGCTGCATATCAACATTCCATTTGCAGAAGCGTTGGAACAAATGCCCACCTATGCCAAATTCATGAAAGATATTCTTTCACGAAAGCGGAGATTGGGAGATTACGAGACAGTAGCATTATCAGAAGAATGCAGTGCTATCATTCAGAGGAAACTTCCCTCGAAGTTGAAAGATCCTGGCAGTTTCACTGTTCCTTCCGTCATAGGAGAACATAACTTTGGTAAGGCTTTATGTGATTTAGGTACTAGTGTTAACTTGATGCCTTTTTCTATTTTCAGAAAATTACATATTGGAGAAACAATGCCAACTTCAGTCTCACTGCAACTTGCTGATAGAACGCTCGTATTTCCAAGAGGTGTAGTTGAGGATGTGCTGGTCAAGGTTGACAAATTCATTATCCCAGCAGATTTTATTGTCCTTGATATGGAGGAAGACGCAGACGTGCCAATCATCCTCGGGAGACCGTTCTTGGCTACAAGGCGAACCATTATTGATGTACAAAAAGGAGAACTAACCATGAGGGTACATGACCAAGAAGTAACATTCAATGTTTTCACGGCCATGAATTTCCCAGATGATGAAAAGAATGAGGAATGTTTCAAACTCGATGTGATGCACAGTACCATTCAGAACTCTGATGAAAGACAAAGTTCTACTGACAAACTTAAAACATGTCAATTGCCTGTGGAGCCTAAAGATAAAGCATCTTTTGCACTGAAAGAGCCAATTCTTGCTCTACAAGCAACAGAATAGAAAAAGTTCCACCAGCTCAACGAATTGGAAGAATTTCACAATCAGCCTTTTGAGGATGCTAAATTGTACAAAGAAAAGGGCAAGAAAAGACATGATGAGAAGTTAGTGCGCATACAACTGGAACCAGGGCAGAAGGTACTGTTAAACAAATCAAGGGTGAAATTCTTCCCATGGAAGCCAAAATCACGATGGTCAGGTCCATTTGTGATCACCAAAGTTTTACCAAATAGAGCCGTTGAGATACATGATCCTAACGCTAACAAAACTTTCAAGGTTAAAAACAAGCGTGTCAAGCACTACTGGAGAGAATCATTTGAGCGACAAAAAGAAAGTGTTACACTTTCAGATCCAGCTTAACGTTCGAGAAGTCAAGTCTGGCTGACGACTTTAAACTTAGCGCTAGCAGGGAGGAAACCCATGCAATTTGTGTATATATTGTGATTTGGTGTGTTTTATTTTTGTGTGTTTAATTTTTGCAGGTTTAGTCATTTCAAGATGGAAGATGCTCTCGCAAATCTTCACAAGCAATTTCCTTCTCTCCCTCAAAAATCTCTGATGAAAGTTTACAAAGCTCGCTTGGAACGGATGAGGTTATTGACAATCCATGGTATTCCTAATGATATTCGTTGGGTAATTGAAGCACAAGTCTGATTGGCAGGTGAGTCTTCTGACTCTTTTATTTCACATCTGCCTGGTTTTGGAAGAAGCATCTATGCAAAGAAACGTAGAGCTAAGCAAATGGGTGTTTGTTTCAAATGTGCACGATTTAATTGCAACACTCGTTGTCGTTCTTTAGGAATGGTGTCCGATAACCGCGAAGATAAGATTAACTTCATTAGGGATGGCTTGAGTAAAAAGTCTTTAGATGATATATCTTTAACTCTTGAGACACATCCCAGTGGATATGTTCACATAGCCATTCGTAAATTACATACACAATTCCAAAAGGAAAGACAACAATTAAGTCTTGGGAATCTGACTCAAAAAGACCCTGTTTGCCAATTTATAAGAAAATTGGATGGGAAGCTTGTCCCTGACGCATAGACGTCAATCAAGCCGTTACTTTTCTTGTAAATACTATATCTCTTTGTCTTTTCTTAATAATTGTGATTTGTTTTGTTGTTTTCTTTTATTTTCTCCGACAGGATCCAGACCTTTTTGACTATCACGATATTAATTCGCTAACAATCGTCCTCTGGAAGATACTTGTGCTATTTTTACTCACCCTTTTCAGGTACTATAAATTCAGCCCGTCATTGCACTTTTGAAGGCATCCCGAGTTGAGAAAGAAATACATAAAAAAATGGAAGCCACTTCAAGAAGACGAGTTGAGAACATCTGTGTGTTTTGCGGTAGTAGTGTTGGTACTAAACCGCAATACATAGAAGCAGCACAGGAATTGGGTCGAGTCTTAGCTGCAAGGAATATGCTTTTAATATATGGCGGACGCAATCTCGGACTTATGGGGATCGTTTCAAAGGCTGTACAAGAAGGAGGTAGTCATATTTTGGGAATCATTCCAAAACCCTTAGCAGAGGCAAATCTTATTGGATCATCAAACGGAGAGGAACTGATCGTGCCAGGTATGTCTGAACGACTGGTAGAAATGATTAACCGTGCTGATGCTTTTATCGCTTTGCCAGGTGGCTTGGGTACACTGGAGGAAATTTTTATAGTTCTATCTTGGGCGAACCTGAACATACACCAGAAACCGCTTGGACTGCTCAACGTTGATGGATTTTATAATTTTCTTTGTGTGTTTCTCGATGATGCTCGAAGAAATGGGTTCGTGTCAAAACCTTTAAAAGAACTCATCTTCACTGCCAGAACTGCTCCGGATCTAATAGACCAACTCATAGCCTATGAACCACGAGTTGACCCTATCCTTTCAAAGATAAATTGGTCCGAGGACGATCGTGGTAAGAGGCGTCGAATTAATCTGGATCTTAACCTTTAATTTCTTGTAGATTTCAGCTAACCAGGTACGACCTTCTTAACTCTCCTTTTACTGTTTAAGACATTGGGGACAATGTCTCATTTAGGTTTGGGGGAGGGAATTAGTTGATCAGTACCTTGTTTTTAGTTTGTGTGTTGTTTATATTTTTAGTCCAAAATTTTTCGAAAAATACAAAAAAATTTGAAAAATTTTCAAATATTACAAAAATATTTTGCGTTTTTTGTGTTTTGACTAAAAAGGTGAAATTGGTAAGAGATAGTTGAGCAAGGAGTTTCCACTCCTGAGACGTATCTCAAACCTATTTCGAAACAAGTTAATTTTTGTTTATTTCATTTTGAATTATTTAATTTGTGAATTCTCCTTAAAACGGACTAAAAGGAATCTTCATATGTTCAGTTAGCAAATATTATCAACATATATAGTAACATACGGACATGAGCTAAATTGAAAATTTTGTAATATTCAGTGCTCTAGTTTAATTGGAGGAAGCATCTTAAAAAAGCAATGGAGTAAAAAAAAAAAAAAACGTCTGAGATCCGAGTTATTAAGTCTGTAAGGGTGTTTTAACACCTAGTGCCCTAAAACCAACTGGTTTGGGAGTCACTGGCCCAAAGCTCGTTACATGGATCGAAGATGCTGCAAAAATATATATATTTGAAGTCTGAGTAATGAAGTCCGTAGGGGTGTCTTAACACCTGGTGCCCTAAAACCAACTGGTTTGGGAGTCACTGACCCAACACTCGCTACATAGATGGAAGATATTGTATATAAATAAAAAATAGAGAAAAAAATCAAAGAAAAAATCAGAAAAATGAGAAAAATTATTCCATTGCTGCAAAAATGTGTGAAATCTGATAGAACTTTAGGACAAAAATATTACTCTCTTCTCAACTGCACTTATGACTGTTGTGGGCAAAAATGAGTTGATTAATATTTTGTTGGCTGTGTATATGGAGAATGGTAAATATAATCGGAGAATTTACTTATTCAGTAATTTAGAATAAAACAAAACAACTAGTAACTTGGAGTAGAAGTTTCACCTGATTAGTCACTAACATCTTTATTCTCTTTTCGCTTGTCTTTTTGCTTTTGTGTGCATTAGTTTTATTACCTTTTTACTTTTGTAAAAATGTTTGTGGGTATCATTGCTGTAAACCCTCACGAGACTATAACTCGTCCACTAGGGACACCTATGGGTTTAAAGGCTTGTTGCATACGCTAAATGCAACCGTGATCCCTACGAAAGTGGCTTAGTTAATTTATTTATGTTATTTTACTCTATGTTTTGCTCGAGGACTAGCAAAATGTTAGGTTTGAGGGTGTGATGAGTGGTAAATCTATCACTATTTCCCACTCATTTAACCTAATATTTTGTATAGTTTCTCGAGTTTTGTGAACGTTTTGATGTATTTTGTGTTATTTTGCAGATAAATAAAGTTTGGAAAGCATTGGAGGCAATTTGGGGCAAAAACGGACAAAAATGCATCAACAGGGATATTTTGGTCTTTAGCGCGTCGCGACGCTAAGCCTTCCGCGTCGCGACGTCTAAAATGCGCCGAACAGTGCTAACGTGCGCCGGGTCCACAAATCAGAATCTGAGAAAAGTTTGACTTTGCTAAAATGCGTCGTGCCACATGTCACCATCACAGCCGATCTGTTATGAATGTATTGGATGTATTTTGGGAGTTGGAACAATTGCCAGAAATTGTTTCCGAATTGAAATAAGCGAAAACAGCCAAAAACGGCGTTACCTGGTGACTTTTGAGTCAACCGGGTGACGGCTATCCAAACAATGAATTTGTCACTGTTAGGGCAGCCCATGAACTTCTCTAACACTATTGGGGCTAACCTGGGCAGTCTCCATAAGTGTCGAGTGGTCGGTTCGGTCAAAAATATATTTTGCGTCATTTTACGGAAAAATGGTTTTCGTAAAAGTTTCGCGACGTTTCCTTTATATTTATGTCGCTATTTGATATTGAATAAATAGGTTTAGGTGAAATATGAATAAATTATTCATATTAGTTATTGAATAATTTATTCGGTAATTTGAAAAAGTTTTAAAATTATGATTTCGCCCGAACCGCGCTTCCGCTGCGCCCATCGCCCGAAACCCCTACAGTTAATTCTTCATTTTGCCCATCAAACTAAAAATAGTCATCAACAATTAGTGTTGTCTATTGGGATCAGTCCAAAAAGCAATTCAACACACTAAGACGATGGTAAGAGATGGGAATCATAGAGCTTCAGAGGCATCAACGACAGAGTGGATGGAGAAAATGGAGGAAAATTTACGGGTGGAAAGGGATAAGTGATGAGTGGTAAATCTATCACTATTTCCCACTCATTTAACCTAATATTTTGTATAGTTTCTCAAGTTTTGTGAACGTTTTGATGTATTTTGTGTTATTTTGCAGATAAATAAAGTTTGGAAAGCATTGGAGGCAATTTGGGGCAAAAACGGACAAAAATGCGTCAACAGGGATATTTTGGTCTTTAGCGCGTCGCGACGCCAAGCCTTTCACGTCGCGACGTCTAAAATACGCCGAACAGTGCTAACGTGCGCCGGGTCCACAAATCAGAATATGAGAAAAGTTTGACTTTGCTAAAATGCGTCGTGCCACGTGTCACCATCACAGCCGATCTGCTAACATACACCGTGACACGTGTCAGCATCCTACGGTGCCGACAGTCATCATCGCCACGTGTGCCACGTGTCATCCTACGTGTCTCCATGTCATCAGCCACGTCAGCAAGTCAACAGGTCAACATTGCCACGTGTCGTGCCACATCATCATCAGCCAATCAGGAAGTGACACGTGTCGCAATTCTACGGTGCCGACAGCCTCTTTCCCACGTGTCGCCACGTCGTCGCCACGTCATCGCCACGTCAGCATCAATAATTGAGTATCTAATCCTTATCTGACACGTGGTGGATAAGAATCTCAGCGACCAATCAGAAGCCGCCACGTGTCACAATAATTGAAGCCCAACCACTCTGCCACGTGTCACCTTATCAGCTTATCCAGAATCTTCAAACCGGCGAACCAGAGCTTGCCACGTCGACAGAAGCTGGCGTAGCGACGCCAGAGGCCTTGGCGTCGCGACGCTGGAAGCTTATCCGCGCCTATAAATTGAGCTCGAGATTTCAGAATTCAGTGCACCGCTCTCTCTTTTATATTCTTTCTAAAGAGAGAGTTTCTCTCTCTACTTTCTTTTAATTTTTAGTTTTTTAGTTTTTTAGTTTTGTAATTAATTTTAATTACGTTTTGTTAATATAGTAATTTAATTTTTACTTTTTACTTTTTACAGTTTTTATTATTTACCATGAGGAGGTAACTCCCCCAGCTAAGGTGAAAGGTAATTCTTTTACTTTACTATTTAGATTAATCTCCCTTAAAAATAATATATTCACTATTTAAAATATTGACTTTAAAAGGATACCGCCAGATTGGTCGGTTGGTAATTCATTTTAATCTGATTTAAACTTGACTAATAAAGGATACCGCCAGATTGGTCGGTTGGTAATTTAATTTTGGTTCCGCCTTTATGGCTGGTTTGACTTAATTTGACTTAATCAGGTTACCGCCTATATGGCTGGTTGGAAAAAGAATCACAAGTTTATATATTATTTTATGGGAGATATCTAAATTAGTAGTAGTAAAAGTAATTCATTTTACCTTAGCATTTTATTTTATTGTAATTTACTTTTCAGTATTTACTTTACCGCATTTTTACTTTATGTCTTTTAACTGTTACTATTTAGATTAATCTCCCTTAAAAATAATATATTCACTATTTAAAATATTGACTTAAAAAGGATACCACCAGATTGGTCGGTTGGTAATTCATTTTAATCTGATTTAAACCTGACTAATAAAGGATACCGCCAGATTGGTCGGTTGGTAATTTAATTTTGGTTCCGCCTTTATGGCTGGTTGGACTTAATTTGACTTAATCAGGTTACCGCCTATACGGCTGGTTGGAAAAAGAATCACAAGTTTATATATTATTTTATGGGAGATATCTAAATTAGTAGTAGTAAAAGTAATTCCTTTTACCTTAGCATTTTATTTTATTGTAATTTACTTTTTAGTATTTACTTACTTTACCGCATTTTTACTTTATGTCTTTTATTTTCAAGTTTTTACTAGCCCTAGTTATGTGTTGTAACTAAATTAGTTATCTGGGGTTGTGATGAAATCTAATATCACCGTTTTATAAGGGTTATATTATAGCTTGGGTAATATAAAGATTTATTTATTGAGTCTTAATCTTAATGCTTTTTCATTAACTGGCCATTAATAAAATTGATCTGGTAAATCTAAAATGAACTAGACATAGGGATTTTAGGTTTTAGCCTTAGACTCAATAGCCCACGATCTTTCTTGAGGATAGATAACCCTTTAATAGATTTCCTTACAGGATAAGAATATACCTGTCGGGCGGGGGTAGCCATAATTGGAACTTAAACTTAATGAATCCAGATAATTTGGTTGACATAGACATATGGTTCAATTGGGTTAAACTGGGTATTTGTGTCTGACCATCGACAGAGGCTTACACATAATTTAGTGTTCCAGGTTAATAAATCAATATATTACCCAGCTATAAGATAACCACTTCATCTTTAAAATGATATTGGAAGAAATCACAACCCTAGATAGTTTTTAATATTGAATTTTCTTAAAACCTATTTTCGATAATTTTATTTACTTGTTTTTAAATTTACAATCGTCACCATTTCAAATCAATCAATCAACTTGTTAGATATTAGTAATCATTTGACCTCATAAAATTAATAGTTTAGATATTAAGTCCTCGTGGGATCGATATTTTTATACTACTTGAACGATACGTGCGCTTGCATTATACGTGTGTGTTTACGCCGGTCAATAAGGCTAGACAAGATAGGGAGGCAATCCAAACCTTCACGAAGACTATGATGGAGAAAGTTTAGAAGTTAGAGAAGAGGTCAGCATAACAAGCTCATACAGGGCCTAGTCGTAGGAGGGACGAAATTACTAATGGGAAAATGAGAGTAAGAGGCTGGAAGGAGAAACCCACGCCAGGTCGAGTCAATGGTCGTGGCCAGTGTTGTGCTAGCAGAGAAACTCTAGAAAGGTGCGACGATAGGCGAACACCAAATCATCTAGCAACAACCCTTACTTTGGGGAGAGTGATGACACACTCACAAAGTGGTTCTTTACTCTCAAGTATAAGAGTGTCGATGTAATAAAATAACCCACTAAGTCCGGGGTCGATCTACATGGAATAAATTTAATAGGATAAAATAATAATTCAACTAATAAAATAAAATATTAGGGTTAGAGGATCCACTATTGATATTTCAAATATAAATAATTTTTACTTTTTATAAAATATAAATTATAATTATTTCCCAATCAATTTATTTCATAATTATTATGTAATAAATATCCCAAAATATGTAATTCGTCATGTCGATAATTAATCATTTCAAGGTACAAAATATGACAAAATATATAAAATCGGCCATAAAGACAGTGATAATATTTGTCTATAACAAGTCCAGTTAGATACTCAATTATGCCAAATATATAAAACTAGTTATATAGATGGTACCGTATTGTCTATAATTAATCCAGATCTTTAATAGTCCAATCTCTCATATTTATGAGATTCAAGTATTATCTGTGTCAATCGGGGACTGTCTACAACTAGTCAAGAGTCCTAAATAAACTGGGAAAATATGAATTTTATTTGGGAAATTATCACAATTTATAAAATATAATATAAATAAAAATCACATATATTTTCATACCAATAGCTTCACCCTTTACCCCAACATGATACAAATTCACAAAATAAGATATAAATAAGAACACTCATAATTTTATTAATAAAAGAAAAAATACACATAAGAGCACATCCCACAAAGTCTCAAGAGAGATTGTGAGAAATTTTTTACTGCCTAAATGAGGTGTTGAGCACCTCTTGCAAGCACAACTTGTAAAAGGTGGAAAACAATTATAATTTTTCTTGGTCATTTTTTTTTGTTTTTATTCTTTTGTCTTTTTGCTTTTATTTTGTTTTATTTTATATATTTATATAAAATACATGTGTAGTTAAATACATCATAACTTCATTTTATCGCCAATCTAAACACGGTGAATATTTTTCAAATTCGATTTAAATCTACCTGTCACGCCCTTTTAGGTTTCTGGGTCTTTGAATTCAGATTCCATGTCCATTTTCCTACCGAGCATCTGAAGCAGTATTTTACCTAGACAATAAATAAAAATCACAAAAAATATATAAAACATAAATTTAATTGTTATTTCATAAATGTGCTAAATTAAGGGGATTAATAAAACTACAAGTGTAAAATGATTAATTTTTCTATTAATAAATGTGTAATGGGATTAATAAAACTACAAGTGTAAAATGATTAATTTTTCTATTAATAAATGTGTAATTTTTAGTGTTCATCACACATATAACCAACTTATTACTAATCCCTAGTAATTTAAGCGAAAACTAAAAAGAAAAAAAAAATTTCTTATCCAAATTAGTAATTATTTTCTTTCTTTCTAAATTATCAAATAAGTAAATCATCTTGTACATTTTATCATTCTCCATACACACATGAGATAAAATGTGAATCAATTTATTGTGCCCACAATATTCATAGGTTTTGTTGAAAAAAGTTATCCTAAAGTTATATTAGAATTTACACCTTTTTGGAAATGACAGTGTATTTATATACAAAAACTATTTTTTTGAATAATAAATCTTCAGTCATTGTAACGAGTTTTGGGTCGGTAACTCCTAAACCAATTGGTTTTAGGGCAATAGGTGTTAAGACACCCCTACAGACTTAATTTCTCGGGTCTCAGATGACGGAAAGGAAAAATGTATGATTTTCTTAAGTTTTCTCCTTGACCTATTTAAGGAGCTTTGGGCCAATAGCTCCCAGAGTAGTTGGTCTTATGGCACTAAGTGTTCAAACACTCATACCGACTTAATTGCTCGAGTTAGAAAGGTTACAGAATCGAACTTATTCACACTTTTTTCTTTTTTCTTTTTTACCCAAGCTCTACTATTTTACGCAAACAATCACTGCTTGCTGATGCTAGATGTCCGGTTACTAAGTACAAGCTTGGTTAGTTTTTTTTTGTTGATTTGATTTTTTTTTTTTTTGAAATAAAAACACAAACTTCATTGCTTTTAGGTGCTGCCTCCAACAAACTAGAGAACTGAATATTATAAAATTTTCACTTACAACTCATTATCATATGTTATCATGTATGTTGATAATACTTGTCAAATGAGCATATGAAAATCAAATTTAAGGAGAATTCACAAATTTAAATAATTTAAAAGGAAATAAACAAAAATAACTTGTTCAGAAATAAATAAATAAATATATATATATATATATATATATATATATATATATATATTTACACACAAAATAAAATAATTTTTTAAAAAAATAATAATAATAAAAGTATTATAGTCAACTATTCATTCCTCTCAACCAAATTGAGACATGTTTCCCAATGTCTGAATAAGAAGAAGTAAAGTTTAGAAGAATCACTTGATTCATGAGTTATTGACAATTAAATCTACAACACTGCTACTAAAAGGAAATGTTATAGCTTAAAATAATAATAAAAATCAAAATAGTAAATTGAAATGTAGTTGTGATTGTGGCTCACATCTTCATCTGGTTTTACGTCCAGTAACGGCTTGAACGCCATCTATTGGTCGGGGATATGCTTCCTATCCAATTTTCTTATAAATTGGCAAACATAGTCTTTTAAAATTAGATTCCTGAAACTATAATTTAGCAAAGTGTTGTTTTTTTTAACTACAAAATACACAAAACAACAAAAAATATAAAAGATTTTTTTTTAAAAAAAAAAACACATAAAACAACACAAAAATGAAAAAAATATAATAATGTCAAATTATTACTATATCTATTAAATTTTATTCCCCGGCAATGACGTCAAAAACTTGACATAGTCACAAAGTGGTTCTTTACTCTCAAATATAAGAGTGTCAAAGTAATAAAATAATTCGGTAAGTCCAGGATCGATCCAGAGGGAATAAATTTAATATAATAAAATAATAATTCAACTAATAAAATATAAATAATAAAATAAATAATAGGGTTAGGGGACTCACTCTTGATATTTAAAATTTAAATAATTTTTACTTTTTAGAAAATAATTAGTCATGTCGATAATTAGTCATGCCAAAGCACTAAATATGACAAAACATATAAAATCAGTCATAAAGGCAGTGATAATATTTGTTTATAACAAATCCAATTAGGTACTCAATTATGCCAAATATATAAAACCAACTATATAGGCAGTACCGTATTGTCTATAATTAATTCAGATCTTTAATAGTCCACTCTCTCTCATTTATGAGATTCAAGTATTATCTATGCCAATCGGGTACTGTCTACAGCTAGTTAAGAGTCCTCAATAAATTGGAAAAAATATGAATTTTATATGAGAAATTATCACAATTTATAAAAATATATTATAAATAAAAATCACTTATATTTTCATATCATTAGCTTCACGCTTTACCCTAGTATGATGCAAATTAGCAGAACAATATATAAATAAAAACACTCATAATTTTATTAATAAAAGAAAAATAAATTACAAAAGAAAAAATACACATAAGAGCTCATCCCACAAAGTCTCAAGAGAGACATGCAGGAAATGTTTTGCTGCCTAAATGAGGTGCTGAGCACCTCTTGCAAGCTAAGCTTGCAATTTGTAAGCACAACTTGCAATTGTTTTCCACCGAAAGGTGGAAAGCAATTATAATTTTTTTTTGTCATTTTTTGTTTGTTTTTATTCTTTTGTATTTTTACTTTTGCTTTGTTTTCTTTTATATATTTATATAAAATACATGTGTAGTTAAATACATCATAATCTCATTTTGTCGCCAATCTAAACACGGTGAATATTTTCAAAGTCTGATTCAAATCTAGCTATCATGCATTTTTAGGTTTCTGGGTCTTTGAATTCAGATTTCATGTCTATTTTCCTACTGAGCATTCAAAGCAGTATTTTACCTACACAATAAATAAAAATCACAAAAAAAATATAAAACATAAATTTAATTGTTATTCCAAAAATGTACTAAATTAAGGGAATTAATAAAACTACAAGTGTAAAATGATTAATTTTTCTGTTAATAAATGTGCACTTTTTAGTGTTCATCAAGCGACTTGAGGTGTTATCAGAAGCGAGGGCATAAAGCCTCACATGAGAGAAGTTACCACATCAGGAGAGGGGATTATGAGGAAACCTCTAAGAGAGGGCATGAGGATACTAAGGGCTATATGAGGGATTGGTCCTAATGGGAGATAAGGAGATGAGAGATGAACATGCGAAGAGGTGCTTGAGATCATCAAAATACGAAGATTTTTCACAAAGAAGGTGTTAGAACCAGAGTTCCCAATGAGATTTTTCAGACTTGCAATGGACATTTACAAGGTAAATACAGACCCTAAGTCCCATGTTGAAAAGTTCATCGTGCTAATGGAGATCCAAAGCAGGTCGGAGAAGCAGTCTGCAAGGTGTTCCCACTGAAATTGGGAGGACCGGCCAGTTTATGGTTCAAGAATCAGACACCTAGGAATATCAACAGTATCCCCTATTGAAGAAGTATTTTTTTAGCCACTTTAAAGGGCGTGCGCGTCCAGGAAGAAATTGGGTAGAATGACGATGAAACAACGTGATAACGATCCACTGAAGAAACTTTATAGATAGATACCACAATTTGGTATTAGAAGTAGGGGTGTATGATTCCCCGAAAGCGTTTGAGAGCATTAATGAGCATTGAGGGTTGGAAGATTATGATGTTGGGGTCAAATCAGTGAGGGCGCAGCGGAAGAAGCGTTGTTAGGGCGAAATCGAAGTTTAAAATTTTTAAACTTACGAATAAATTATTTAATATCAAATATTAATAATTCATTCATATTTCACCTAAACATATTTATTCGATATCATATAACGACATAAATAATATAGAACATCGCGAAACTTTTACGAAAATAATTTTTTTTCCGCAAAATAGCATAAAACGCGTTTTCGGCCGAACCGGCCGACCAATGCTCATGGGGACTGCCCAGGTCAACCCCAAAAATATTTGGACAGTTCGTGGGCTCCCCGAACAGTGCCTAGTTCACTGTTTGGGCAGCCGTTACTCGGTAACGCCGTATTTCACCGTTTTTACGTATTTTCACTCCCAAATAATTTCCGATAAATATTTTCTTGGGAAATTAAAATAAACCAATTATTCTAATTAATCAATAAATAAAAATTTGATTTTTATCTGAAAAATCAGATTTATCATTAATTGCTATGAGACCCTTATACTTTACAAATTAATCATTTTGGTGCTTAATTATGTCAATTACATATTTAATTGATTCCAAATCAATCCCAAAATAATTTTTACACTTTTGTAACACAAACCAGAAACTTTCCAGAATTTCAGAAAATGCCCAGAATTTTTCCAGAATTTACGAAACAGTCCCTGAACTTTTCATTAATTACAATTTGGCCCAATTTGTTCAAAACACATCATGATCAAATCCAATCAATCCCAAATTTGACATACATCAAATATACATCAAATTATAACATATATATGAAAAGCCCCAAAATTTGAGTGGGTTAAGAACCCTAATTTCACAAATTACTCAATTGGACAATTTACATTAAATTGACAAAATTCAATACTTTAATCATTCAATTACCACACCAATCAAGTCTCACCATCATGAAATTAATCAAGAACAATTCTAGGTTAATTGTGAATGGCTAATCAACTCTAGAATGACAACTTTAATTTCAAATTAATTTATTGAGCTTAATTACACTAATAAGCTTTATAAATCAATTATACATGCTACTTACATCCAACAAGCTTTAAACAAATTTAATTACAAACTCAAGAGTAGAGACATCAACGTAGCAACACAAATTGAAGTTAAGATTAATTGAAATAATTTTCATGTTGAAGGAAGTTGAGGTACTTACCAATTTTCCAAAAATGCTTAAGTTTCCTTTTGTTTTTTCCCTTTAAAAATGCTCTTAACTCCTTTTGTAATTTTTGTTTCAAAACTTACTTCAATGTGCGTGAGTTTTTGCTCTCTGAAAACTCATCACATAAAAATTAAAAAACAAAACCAATTTTGCTCTTTGGTTTTTGTATATGGCCGATTATTACACTAAAGAAAAGTAACAATTACTTTAATTTTTGTAACAATTCTATTAGTCCACATTTTGATTTAATAAAGTAACTTTTATCTTTAATAAAGTGATCAATCAAATGGACCAATTGAATCATGTCATTATAAAGCATAAATCATTAATTTAAGATATTTGTAATATTAATTAATTAATTATTTAACAATTAAATAATAAAATAATAAATATAAATATCTCAAATATATGTATATATTTATATTAAATATCTCAAATACATATATTAATGATATATGTCAAAAATCACAATTTGATATTTAATTAATGTGTATTTAATAATATCAATTGTTTGCGCAATTTTCTGCCTGAAGAAAACGTGTAAGGTTCAAACCTCCTGAGACAAAGTCTTAGCAATGGGTGTTTGATTAAGTGAATAAGCCTCTAAGGGGCACAAGCACTCAAATTACAGTCCTAAATATTATGAAACTACGAAATAAAAGATAAGATGCTCGTTTGAGTATAAATATCTGTATTATATTTATATTAAATATCTCAAATACATATATTAATGATATATGTCAAAAATCACAATTTGATATTTAATTAATGTGTATTTAATAATATCAAATTGTTTGCCGCAATTTTCTGCCTGAAGAAAACGTGTAAGGTTCAAACCTCCTGAGACAAAGTCTTAGCAATGAGTGTTTGATTAAGTGAATAAGCCTCTAAGGGGCACAAGCACTCAAATTACAGTCCTAAATATTATGTCAATTACATATTTAATGATTCCAAATCAATCCCAAAATAATTTTTACAATTTTGTAACACAAACCAGAAACTTTCCAGAATTTCAGAAAATGCCCAGAATTTTTCCAGAATTTACGAAACAGTCCCTGAACTTTTCATTAATTACAATTTGGCCCAATTTGTTCAAAACACATCATGATCAAATCCAATCAATCCCAAATTTGACATACATCAAATATACATCAAATTATAACATATATATGAAAAGCCCCAAAATTTGAGTGGGTTAAGAACCCTAATTTCACAAATTACTCAAATTGGACAATTTACATTAAATTGACAAAATTCAATACTTTAATCATTCAATTACCACACCAATCAAGTCTCACCATCATGAAATTAATCAAGAACAATTCTAGGTTAATTGTGAATGGCTAATCAACTCTAGAATGACAACTTTAATTTCAAATTAATTTATTGAGCTTAATTACACTAATAAGCTTTATAAATCAATTATACATGCTACTTACATCCAACAAGCTTTAAACAAATTTAATTACAAACTCAAAGAGTAGAGACATCAACGTAGCAACACAAATTGAAGTTAAGATTAATTGAAATAATTTTCATGTTGAAGGAAGTTGAGGAATACTTACCAATTTTCCAAAAATGCTTAAGTTTCCTTTTGTTTTTCCCTTTAAAAATGCTCTTAACTCCTTTTGTAATTTTTGTTTCAAAACTTACTTCAATGTGCGTGAGTTTTTGCTCTCTGAAAACTCATCACATAAAAATTAAAAAACAAAACCAATTTTGCTCTTTGGTTTTTGTATATGGCCGATTATTACACTAAAGAAAAGTAACAATTACTTTATTTTTGTAACAATTCTATTAGTCCACATTTTGATTTAATAAAGTAACTTTTATCTTTAATAAAGTGATCAAACAAATGGACCAATTGAATCATGTCATTATAAAGCATAAATCATTAATTTAAGATATTTGTAATATTAATTAATTAATTATTTAACAATTAAATAATAAAATAATAAATATAAATATCTCAATATATGTATTATATTTATATTAAATATCTCAAATACATATATTAATGATATATGTCAAAAATCACAATTTGATATTTAATTAATGTGTATTTAATAATATCAAATTGTTTGCGCAATTTTCTGCCTGAAGAAAACGTGTAAGGTTCAAACCTCCTGAGACAAAGTCTTAGCAATGGGTGTTTGATTAAGTGAATAAGCCTCTAAGGGGCACAAGCACTCAAATTACAGTCCTAAATATTATGAAACTACGAAATAAAAGATAAGATGCTCGTTTGAGTCTTCATTTGATCGGGGCCCTTCTCATTCGCACGAGTGAGCCTTTTATATTGGAATTTGTAAACTGCTCGGACGGTTTCATTCTGTAACTTCCCTGCAACTGCTGGGTCATGCCTTCAACCGTTGAGTTGTGCGTCATAACTGCCTGATCATTGGAGGGAACTGTCTAACTGCTGTAATCGTGGGATCAACTGTAGCATGTGTTCAGTCGTCCTGATTCCCTTGTCGTCCTAATCGTTGTGTCGTCTGGTGATCATTCTGATCATTTTTCCCCTCGTCGCCCTGCTTGCTTTTGTCATTTACTCCTTCGCTCTAAGGTAATTTTGCTCTAGGGTGACTTTTTTTTGTTAACAATTGTCCCACAAATTCACCTTGATTGAGTTGGAAATGAAATCGAGGTAAATTTCTTCATATCAGGGTGGTAGACGTCGGCTTACAAGTCATCGCCATATTGTTTGTTGGGCCGCCCTTTATGTTCCCCATGCGAGCCCATCACTTCTTCAATAAATGCGCGACCTTTCCCAATACGTTTCATCATGACACCCATTAATGAGCCATTTTTCACGTCATTTCAGTGTCTCCCTTCGTCACATGTCACCTTTATTCCTTTACATCAAATCGTATCCCAACACCTGTCTAGGGCGACTCTTTATTCTTTCATTTTCCCGCCGTTTCCTTCCTTCGACCATTTGGGTTGCGACACCTATCCCAGGTTGAGCTTTTCGTCCGTGTATATAAGGGTTTATACTACTCTTGTTTTCACTTTACTTTACATTCTCTTTGCAAAGTTCCCTTCTTCTCTCAACCTTCCAGCACTAATGACGTCTTCTTCAGCCCCCAAAAATAGCTCCTCAACTTTTGGGGACTATCAGATGGCATTGGGTGATTCCTCTGTGAGTGCTTTCGGTGTTCATGTCCTCAATGAGAACTACGGCCAATGCACCATAGGTCCCAATTTCATCGATGAAAACGCCATCGCCACGGCCCCACTGGCTCAACTGTTTCCTTCTACTTCTGGCCTCCATTTTTTCAGAGCCATTAAATGTTTCTACATTGGCTCAATCTAATCCTATCTGCACATGGCCCAAACACGATTCCTCATTTGAGACTTAGTTCCAACGTATGCTACTGCATCAGATACCCGTACTTTTCTTAAGGAAAATGGCTTCCTTTCTTTTATCGAACTTTCATTGGTTTTGCCCCATTTAGATCGAAATTTATTTCCTACCTCACTACTTTTCTGGTCCTCTGAATATATGTTTCATCTTCACTGCTGGTCCTTTCACCATCACCCTTCGCGACATCAGTGCTCTTACCGGGTTGGCCCCTCTAGGTACGACCATCTCGGCCTATACAACCTTTCGTTTCCCTATTTCTTCAATGGACTTTTTGTCCTTCTCGTCTTACTCCACTTTTCTCCGTGCGTATTCCAAATCGGCCGGTCTGGTCTCAATACTGGAGCGTACGACCTTCCTTCAATATTGGCTTTGTAAATATATCATTTGCGCGCCAAGCTAGAAACCCGTGGCGGGTTACCTCCTCATCTCTTCCGACCTTGCCAATGGTCGTCGTTTGGACCTGACATCTTTTTTGTTGGCCGCCATTTATCGAGGGTTGGCCGTTCTTCAAAAACAACTTTGGTCAGGGGCTTCACCAATCGCCTCTAGCCCTCCATGGTTCGTCCAACTTTGGCTTAGAGCCTATTTCCCTGTCTTTGGTTCAATTGATTCAAATCATTCTTATCCTTGTGCCGGTCTTCTCTTTGCCCAACTTCGGCCAACCTCTCTCATCCCTCGCGCTGCTTTTGAATATTTTTATAAACTTTCTCGGGTTCATTCTCTCTTTCTTTTTTTCTTGGGCAACAGCCCTTCTTTCGTCAATGAAGTCGCTGAGTCAGAAGAGGATGAATCAAGTCATCGCATATGGTGCAAGGTTTTATACAGCCGTGATCTGATTCATGACATCCTGACCGGGGCCACTGACAAGGCCGGAGTGGATGTCTATTCGCCTAACTTCGCTGCCCGCCAATTCGGTCTTATTCAAGGATGGCCTCTTCCATTCTTCCATATGCACTCCGCTTCATCGGACCGTTTTAAAGTTCTTACGCTCTCTGACATAGATCAATACTTGTCAAAGACCCGTTCTTTGTTATCTTCTTTTGTTGTATTTTCTTTTTCTCCATACACTTTGGTCTATTCTCTCTTTGATCATTTTTTACCATCTGGCCGGGAGAGACTTTTATCTTTGCCCTCTATGCGGGTATTTTCTACCATCCATTTTTCTTCCAAATCCTCAGAGTCGGTGGGGTCGAAGAAACCGGCTGAGGTGACCAAGCCGAAGAAGATTAAACAGGCCAAACGGAAGCGGCCTTCCCAGCTCACAGCTCTGATTCGGACGTGCCCGTCGTACGTCGTGCTAAGGTACAATCTGAAACCATGCCCCTCTTGTATATTGGGCTAAAATATAACTCAGGACTAAGTTCTGTACCTTGTGCAGATGCTTAGGACGGGGCCACCTTCTGCTATGCCCGAAACGACTCAAGTTCCGGAGCCCGTAGCTCCCATGGTTGAAGGCCCACATGAGGAGGTTGAACCCACCATAGTACCGGTCGTTCAACTTCCATCAGACGATGACGAAGCAGCCGAGGCTCCAATCTTGGAACAACCGCTAGAAGAGGGCGAGACAGCTGCTACCAGTCCTTCATCCGAAGTCGACCCCCAAGGTACGGAGCCAGGTATAGAATTCGGCCGTTCGCGTCCAAGTGTTGAGGAAATTCAAAGAGATCATCCGTTATTTGAATCCCCCATTGGACGATATTATCCCACTTATGCAGAACTCGGATGACGAGCATATTCTGCCATAGCCTATTTGGCCAGATGACGGGCCTCTTTGGCGGCATCTCAAAGGC
>SKCR01010384.1:0-22600 GCA_019454045.1 Zanthoxylum bungeanum | reverse complement strand
GATGAACTATTTGTGTTTCCATTACGGACCTTGTGCATAGAACAGTATTACTTCGATTTTCATCGAGTATCACTATCCTCCCACTGACCACTGCATATCGGTATTCCTCTTAGGAAACCGCATGGTGAGCAACAATCACATTGTTCTCATGTGAGATTTATAAGTACTATACTTATGGTTTCCCTTAGGATAACCTATATTGGCACTTATCCAATTGGGTCCTTAGTTGGTATCATCCAAACGTTATGCCTAGCATACCCAAATTGTCAGGAATGAGAAACCCCGTTTCTTTCCCGTTCATATCCTATACGATATCTGTCAAACAGATTTACATGGAACCTTATTCTAAATAAGTTTTGCACTGTTAATACATATCATGTTTGAAGGAAATGATAGCTCAGAGCGACTCGTGATAAACCTTATCATGTCCAACAAAATTCGGTTTTTATTCGGACACACCGTCTAACTGACATGTCTCTCGTTTAATTATGTCCTAGACAACAATGCCATAAATAAGTCTCTATTGATCAAATCAATTTGAGCTATTTATTTGTCATTTATATGTTTGAGATTTTATTATATTCAAAATATAAATTCTGTTATTTACATCTAATGTATTTATCTCAGTATCATCTTTAATAATAAAACACTTTAGTGTTTTAGAATATAAAGGTTCACCCGCAGTGGGTTAAACACTGATAAAGAGATAATGTTTCTAGTCAAACTAGTTACATTAGAACAGTTCCTAATTTAAGTACACACCCAAAGGGTAGTTCCTAACTTAGGTATCTATGGTTGAAACAGTGACTTTCGTCCCGTTTCCGATTCGCAGAGAATCTCAGCTTGAAGTCAGTATCCTGCTCAAAGCAGATTCTGAATATCAATACATATATATTATGTACCACACTAAGTATTTAAAATCTAATTTCAATACTAGCTGTGAACATAACTAAGACAAACATTTTTAAAGTTAGAACCTCGCCCTTTCTTTAATTCCTTCGTGTCTTCCATATCCAAATGGTAGTCACTTTGGGATATGTCAATTATCCTTTTCAATTTTCACAAACCTTTGGCCAAGCCTTGGGGTTTCGGAATATCGAAACGATGTGCACCTCGTGCTACATGCCCAATTGCAAACTTTGACTTATCTTCTCTAGAATAGTCAATTAATTCTCCAAGAATTTATAAATTACAATTTAATACTCTTAAATAACAAAAATTAGATTTATGACAAGTATATTAAATTAAGCATTAAAGTCATCATCACATGAATCTTCCAAAGATTTTATGCTCTACTTATATTGCTTAATTTTGGGCTTAAGGTATAATAAGTTATTTTATCAAATAAAGTAACCTATTATTTATTCCCAATTTGAAAATTAAATCATTTAAAATATTTTAATCCCAGATTATATTTTAATATCCAACTTTTCAATTTCTTATCTTGATTACAATAGTCCAACTATTTAATCAACGATTAGTGGTACTATTTATTATAATGATTATAATAGTCCAACTATATAATCAAATATAATCCAAATTAATTAACCTCAATACATTGATTACTATAATCCAATTATAAAATCAACTGTAAACTGAAATTAATTAATTTAAATATATGATTAATATAATCCAATTATATATAATCAAGTATAATACAGTCCAACTGTTTATTAAAACAACAAAAAAAAATTAGTCCAACTAATACTTTTGATTATATGACGAATAAAATAAAATGGAGCGTGTTTAGCGAGTATTCGAACGAATGTTGCAAATTCAATACTTGCCTCCCACTATTTTTCGTCGAGTCTCTAACCCTCTGTGGAGTACTCGGAAACCGCGTTTCCTAGTGGGCTAGGATCCCGTTAAATAACACACAACCTGACTTTGGCCAATAAAAGCTGTATGCTATTTAACTTAGGTAGATCTCTATGATCAATTGGATCTCATCCAATTCCTAGATCCGGTTAGGTGGACATCCAAGTCCGAAACATATATCTAATATATGCTTATATATCGAATATATACCCTACCCGTTTTCCTCTGAATCAACTAGGCCTTGGCTTGGCCAAAAACAAACCTAGTGATCCCAGTCAAGCGTGGACCCATTGACAGGGAAGCTTCGTAATCAATGTCTATGGACAAGAAGTGGTCTTGACTTTGGTCAAAAACAAACCACAACGTGGACACGACACCGATATATAACAAAGCCTCGTGATTAAAGCACATCTTTGACTGACAAGGGCTCTGACTTTGGTCAAAAACAACCCCTGACAATCTCCGATCTTGAGCAAGAATCACTCAATGGAAGGAAATGACGCTTGATATTTAACGAGGGTTTTTCGCGTGCAAATTGGCTACCAATTTTAATTATCTTTGTTAAGGTTTCATCATCATACACCCTTAAACATGCATTCTAAATACATAATAAAGCGTATATGAAAATAAAATAATAATGATATGCGGATGGATACTTTACATTGATCCTAGATCAAATCTCTCACTTTCTCTCTCCCGCTAGCACTTGTATTACTTCTACCCGTTACACTACACTTCTAAAGAAACCTCTTTTACATGGAGGGGAATAGGTGAGAAGAGAATACAAAGAAATAGGAGATAAGGCTGGACACGCAGGTCCAATTTAATAAATCAAATTTATTACAATTTCCAAAATCGCCCAACCCGACTAATATCCATCGATATACATTATTCAAACATCACAACCATGTATTCATACAAGCATGTTATCAATCAATCAATCAAATTAATTAATCTTGATTATTAGTGATCATCCAATGTTCAAACAAAGATTTGATTTTTGTTCGAGTCAAACTCGTTATTGCGAACACGTACTCAAAGTACGATTTCTACGAATTAAATTAAATTACATAATTAAATCCAATTTAATACGTATTTAATTCTAATTCATTATTTAATTCCAAATTAAATATTACACCTTTATTAACGAACCTTTACGACTTAAATTCCAAATTTAATCGCAACGGGTCTCAAAGCCCGATTAACATCTAATGTTTTATTTAATTAAAGTCCAATGGGCTTTTATAATTTTTATTAGGCGTGGACTTTTGTCAACTCGGGTCAAAACCGAACAACCAAAATCCAATCCGGGAGTTACCCCATAAGCCTTAAATTAATTTTGGCCCATTAGGCCCAATTAAATAATAAGGTCCATAAGTCATAATTGGACCTTTTGGATTCGGTTTTGGGCCTAATTGGATCCAACCAATTTTGCCTAAACCCAACTTTGTTACAACAAAGCCCAAAAGCCCAATTACAACCTAACAAGCCCAATTTCCAAAATCAAGCCCAAATTAATTAACTTATAAAATTCCAAATTTCACAATTAATTAACCTAAGTGTAATACACAATCAATTACCCAATTAAAATTTCAAAATATCAATTAGCCTAATTAATCATGCACTTTACAACCAAATAGTGTCCAACACAATTCAATTAAAATCAAACCCAATTAACATGCTATCAAGTCTCGGCAATTAGGGGTTTTTCAATTCGATTCGGTTTCAATCCAATTGAGTCCACAATCTTATTTCCAAATCAATTCAATTCATCCAATGAATTAAACAAAAAAATCACAAAGAATTTCATGTTCATAAGATTCGGCCAAGCCACTTTAAAAGGGAAAAATGTTCCAAATCAAAATTCAATCCAATTGAACTTCAAAACAACATTAACCAATTGTTTTAAGTCATCCAATGATCAAACAAAACAAAATTACCAAGACATTAGGGTTATGCAATTTTCGGCCAAGCCTCCAATTTGGGGAAAATTGAATCCAATCCAATTTCATGAAATTGATCACACAAATCTCAATTAAACATGTTCTAAGCATACTTAAACATCCAATTCAATTAAAACATGCTCAAACACATTTTACCCAATTTCAAGTTTCATGTTCAACCTAAAGAATTGGGGAAAATTGATCTAATCCAATTTTCTTGAAATTGATCATGCACAACTTCAATTCAACCTCATTCAAGCATACTTCATCAAACAATTCAACCAAATCATGCCTAAATCGAGTTTACCCAAATTAAAGTTTTGACCAAAAATAAGCAAATTGGGGAAAATCAATCCAATCAATTTTTTATCAAATTGATTACATATAACTCAAATTAGATCATATATAAGCATTCTTAAACAATCAATTTGTCAGAATCAAGCTAAAATCAAAAAGCCCCAAATTTGCTCAAGAACCCTAATTCGGTTTTCATGCATCAAAAGCTCTGATACCATTGTTGGAGTTCAAATCAAGTCCCAAGATCAACAAATCATGCACAAAAACCGCATATAAACACATCAAAGGAGTAAGGCGGAAACATAACTCACATTGAACGGTTTTGATGAAACGAAGAACATGCGTTTTTAAGCTCCCTCCAAGCTCGGCAATGGCTTCTGGAACTGCAGTGGACGCACGGTTTGGGCTGTGAAAGTCTCCTCCATTTTCGGCCATGCATGACTCCATTGAAGCTCCAAGCTTCAAGCTTCCATGCTCAAAGAATCACTTCCCTATCACCTATGTATCACTCAAGGTGTGCTAGCACTAGTTCATCTTCCATTTTGCTTCTCAAAGTTTTCGGTCATAACCAGAAAAAAAGAAAGAAATCGCACCATGCGTGAAGGAGATGAGAGGAGAGAAAAGAGAGGGAAGAGAGAAACCGTACATATTGCATTTGGAGAGAGAGAGGACCGAAGTATTATAAAAGGAAAAGAAAAAAGTAATATTATTTATTCATTTATCTTCCAAAAATAAATAAAAACATATATATATATTCCAAACCTTTTCATATTCCATCACTTTTATTTTAAACTTTAAGTCATATCACATCACTTTCACATCACATCTATTCACTTTAATAAAGTGACATATTGTCAAGTCACATCACTCAAAGTGACAATTGATTTGACGATTGACGCGACTAGCGATTTGACGCTTGATGTGACTCGCGTGCCGCGCTCGAATTCGAAATGCGAATGCGCTCGCAATCACTCTCGGGCTCGGGTTCGCTAATTCCAAATTAACGAATTTTCCGTCGCGTCGTAATTAAGTGATTACGCCTAGCGAATTCACTATTCACGTCGCTAACGAATTAATTCTAAATTAATTCGTTCGCCCGAATTAAAATCTAATTTTAATTCCGCGTCGAAATCCAATTTCGATTAATATATCGAATATTAATTTTATCGATTAATTCCAAATTAATCGTTCTCTCTCTTTAACGATATTTTATCCGAGATAAAATATCGTAATTAATCCCAGATTAATTTTCTCTCTCATCGAATTAATCCCAGATTAATTCTATCTCTCTCTCTAATTAATCCCAGATTAATCAAAGTGCGAGTCATACGTCATCGGTGAATCTTCAGGAAGCGACCCATGAGATCTCCGGATATGTTGGCAGTAAATACGATCGTCGGACTGTCCGAACACGTAAGTACCTTGTACTACGTTTATATCGATTTACAAGACAAGGTTGGCTTCTAGCAAAGCGCCATGCCTACCCAATTCTCCAGAAATATTCTTACAGGAATATATAGATCTGTATCAAGCGTAGTATACCGTAGTATTGTGTATATTGGCCCAGTATCGGATAATCACGTGCTAGGGCTGGGGCTGGATAAGTGTCTGCCCCGTCCGAAGCACATGTCGGATGTCTGGTAACATAGTCTCTATAATCGGATATACATGACCTGGTCACAATATCCCGATGGTTGCGCAACACTTAAGAGCACTAGTACCGTATCCTGCGTGACATCATCTCCAATATGACTGAAGTGATACTTCCGTCTTGACATCACACCCAATACACTACGACTCTCTGATAAACCCAGAAATGGTGTACACAGAACCCGTTTAAAGTCCCCTACCACCAAGACCAAAGTCTATCGATTATCGTAAGTATTAGCGATGTAAGTCTCAGGTTAAGACCATACACACCTACCTTGATTTCGGCCTCCCATAGACACATAGTCATAATACCAATGGGATTCCGAGGGGTCTATCCAGAGCGAAGCTGTTTCCCGTACCATCGGTGAAACACGACCTCCTATCGCACTTGCATAAGTATCCAATACTTATATATATGAGAACTATGCCGTTGTGCCCTCACAACACGCACAAGTGCAATACTAGCCTATTCCGCATTATCGATGTCCAGTCTCGATAATACTACGGCTAGGGATATTTAATGATTAAACCTTTGGGGACTGATACTGTCTCATATCATTCTCAGTCCAGGAACTAATCATAGGGACCTCTCTTCATTTATATATCTATGGTGATCTAATCACAAACGATGAGAGTGCAATTTCCTTATTACATAGTTAATTTGCTACAACAACACAATGATCTGTGCAAATAGTGACGCTATGGGTCATATTATCCAACACGAGTGTCTGCCCCGTCCGAAGCACATGTCGGATGTCTGGTAACATAGTCTCTGTAATCGGATATTTATGACCTAGTCTAATATCCCGATGGTTGCGCAACACTTAAGATCACTAGTACCGTATCCTGCGTGACATCATCTCCATATGACTGGAGTGACACTTCCGTCTTGACATCACATCCAACACTACGATTCTCTGATAAACCCAGAAGAGGTGAACACAGAACCAGTTAATCCCAACCACCAAAACCAAAGTTTACCGATTGTCGTAAGTATTAGCGATGCAAGTCTCAGGTTAAGACTATACACACCTACCTTGATTTCGGCCTCCCATAGACACCTAGTCATAATACCAATGGGATTCCGAAGGGTCTATCCAGAGCGAAGCTGTTTCCCGTACCATCGTTGAAACACGACCTCCTATCGCACTTGCACAAGTATCCAATACTTATATATATGAGAACTATGCCGTTGTGCCCTCACAACGCGCACAAGTGCAATACTAGTCTATTCCGCATTATCGATGTCCAGTCTCGATAATACTACGGCTAGGGATATTTAATGATTAATCCTTCGTGGACTGATACTGTCTCATATCATCTCAATCCAGGAACTAATCATAGGGACCTCTCTTCATTTATATATCTATGGTGATCTAATCACAAATGATGAGAGTGCAATTTCCTTATTACATAGTTAATTTGCTACAACAACACTGATCTGTGCAAATAGTGACGCTATGGGTCTATTATCCAACACCAGGAGGAGTCCATTGTGAAGAATACCATATTCTTTCAAGTAATCTTGAAACTCATTACTTAAGTATTCGCCACCACGGTCCGACCGTAATGTCTTAATACTCTTGCCTGTTTGTTTTTCAACTTCGTGTCGAAACTCTTTGAATTTCTCAAAAGTTTCCGACTGTGCATCATTAGATACACATAACCATAACGCGATGCATCATCCGTAAAGGTTACGAAGTATCGATATCCACCTCTAGCCTGGCTAGACATGGGCCCACAAACGTCACTATGAACGAGGGCTAACAGTTCAGTGGCGCGTTCACCTTTACCACTAAAAGGTGATTTAGGCATTTTGCCTAATAAACAAGATTCGCAGACGTCATATGAATTTGGATCAAATCCGTCCAAGTACCCACTCTTCGAAAGTGTGGATATGCGAGTCTTGTTGATGTGTCCCAGACGACAATGCCACAAATAAGTTTCTTCCTTTGGATTACTCATTTTGAGCCTTTTGTTTGTTATTTTACGTTTTGGAGATTTATTTATTTCAAAATATAAAAGACCATTATTTGCATCGGCAGTGCAAATTTCTGCATCATTTATATAAATAACACCTGGTGTTTTTAAATACAAAAGTGTACCCATACTGGGTTAACAAAGATACAGAAATAATATTCCTAGTTAAACTAGGAACAAAATAACAGTCATTTAGTTTAAGTACATGCCCCGAGGGCAGTTCCAAAACAAAAGTGCCTACGGCCAAAACAGCAACAGAAGTTCCATTTCCAACTCGTAGATCTACCTCCCCCGAAGCCAGTCTCCTGCTATCATGCAGATCCTGCACATCAGTACAAATATGAGAACCACAGCCAGAATCAAAAATCCAATTTTTATTAAGACTAGAAGTAGTCATATTTATCACAATAACAAACATACCTGAGGCCGGTGCCTTGCCCGCCTGTATGTCCTCCTTGTGTCCCTTGTTCATGCGGCAGTCACGCTTCCAGTGAACTTTCTTGCCGCATTTCAGGCAAACATCTTGAGACTTGTCCCTTGGCTTCCCAGAAGCCTTTGTTGACTTGGCCTTGCCTTTGTTTCTATGCTTTTTCTTCTTAACACCCCTAGTTGCCTTGAGCCCAGCTTTCGGCGTTTGAGATGTTGATGCAAAGTGCGCCTCGCGCTTGTTGCCTTTCAGAAGCTCTTTTTCTGACTCCTTGAGAATCGATAATAACTCTCCAAGAGTATCATCCGAATCCATCAATTTGTAGTTGATGACAATCTGTTTCCAAGTATGGGTAGTGACTGTAGAAGTACATCTATAGACAGCTCAGCCTCCAAGACTATACCCATATTAGCCAATTCTTCAATATCGGCTATCATTTGAGTCCCATGGACCTCAACAGAACTACCATCAGTCATACGGGAGCGAAAGATTTTCTTCACTAACTCGTACCTCGCCATCCGCTTATTAGTGCGTGCGGTGAAGATCTTGCAATCTTACCATCATATCATA
This sequence comes from Zanthoxylum bungeanum, assembly GCA_019454045.1. Taxonomy (NCBI): domain Eukaryota; kingdom Viridiplantae; phylum Streptophyta; class Magnoliopsida; order Sapindales; family Rutaceae; genus Zanthoxylum; species Zanthoxylum bungeanum. The sequence continues at coordinate 13,915 of SKCR01010384.1, read as the reverse complement.
AGGATCCAAGTCCCTATTCTGGCGGCGAAAGAGTTGAGTCATTGAAGCAAGCATGATCGACTAAGCCGTATCACAATCATCACTATGAGTTTTCCATAACTCCAGCTCAAGTGGCTCAGTGGGCTTAGGCCCGAGAGGTTTTTGTATCGTATACAGTATCCTCTCCGCCCCAAGGACTATCCTTAGGTTCATTTCCCAGTCGGCGAAGTTGGTGCCCTTGAACACATTATCACCCATGATTATGTCACGGACATTTCCTTTGTTTGCCATCTTAACTACGATAATCTAATTATCTAGTTAACGATATGTGGGTACAGTCAAACTGTTACATAAAAAAATAACATTGTATTAGTCCAACTAATATGTAAATATTGACGAAATAAGTTGTGTAAGCGCGTAAAGCTAAGTATCTGAATGATAATTGCAAATTCAATACTAGCCTCCCACTATTTTCTGCAAGTCTCTAACCCTCTGTTGAGTACTCGGGAAATCCAATTTCCTAGTGGGCTAGGATCCCGTTAAATAACACACAACCTTGACTTTGGCCAACAAATTGTATGATATTTAACTAGGTAGATCTCGAAGATCAATTGGATCCCATCCAATTCCTAGATCCGGTAGGTGGACATCTAAGTCCGAAACATATACATATGTCAATGCATCCAATACATTTTCCTAACCATTTCCTCTGAATCAACTAAGCCTTGGCTTTGGCACAACAAACCTAATGATTCCAGTTAAGCGGGACCCATTGACGAGGAAAGTTTCGTAATCAATGTCGATGGACAAGAAGTGATCTTGACTTTGGCCAACAAATCACAACTTGGACAGGACACCGATGTGGAACAAAACTCTCATGATTCAAACACATCCTCAATTGACAAAGGTCTTGACTTTGGCCAACAAACCAATGCCAATTTCGGATCTTGAGAAAGAATCATTCAACGGAAGGAAAATCGCTTAATATTGTTTGAGGGATTTTTTCGCGTAATTGGCAACCAATTAATTTATCTTTGTTAGGTCTCATCATCATACACCCTTAAGCATGCTTCTAAAACATCATAAAGCGCGTAAAGTAAAGTAATAGCGATATACGGATGGATATGAACAACAACTTGTTCCTAGAACAAATCACTCCCTTTCCTCTCCCCGCTAGCACTATTCTACTCTTACCCAATTACATAATACAATAAGAGAAACCTCATTTACATTGAGGGGAATTACGTGAGAAGAGAATACAAAGAGACAATAAGAGAAAGGCTGGACACGCAGGTCCAATTATAAATTCTAAATTTACAATAATTCTAAAATTACCCTTCCCTTCTAATATCCATCCGATATACACTATTCATACATCACATCCACATTCATTCATTCAAGGCATGTTATACAACCAATCAAATCCAATTAATTAGTCTTTAATTAGGTGACAATACAATGTTCAAACAATTGTTTGCATTTGCGCGAGTCCAACTCAATTTGAGAATAAATACTTATAGTATGAATTCACGAATTATATCGAACTACTCGTTAAATTCAATTTAAGTCGTATTCAATACTAATCCTATTATTTAATTCTAAATTAAATATTTACACTTTTATTGTGCTTTTATAACTTAGATTCCAAATCTAATACAATCGGGTCTCAAAGCCCAACTAACATCTAATGTCCGTTTAATTAAAGTCCGATGGGCTTTCAATGATTTCTTTAGGCTTGGGTTTTGGTCAATGTATGGGTCAAACCCAATTTCCAAGCCCAATAAGGAATCACCCTCATATGCCATAAAATCAATATCAAGCCCATAAGGCCCAATTAAACATAAAAGCCCATTTATTACATTTGGGCTTAAATGGTGTGATTTAGGCCCATTTTGGATCCAATCCAAATGGTCCAAATCTACTTGGCCCAACCAAGCCCATTATGTCCAAATATAATAGTTTTAGGCCCAATTCAAAATTAAGCCCAACTAACCAAATTTTAAAATTCCAAATTTTATAACTTAATTAATTAAAGTGTATTATCATGATTAATCCTTTAAATCAATATTCCCAAAATATCAAATTAATCCATTAATCATATTTTTATCGTAAATATATGTCCAACATTATTTAATCAAAAAATCAAGTCCATAATCCTCCATCAAGCATTCGGCCAAGGTGATTAAAATGGTTCCGATTTCGTTTTCAATCCAATCGAGTTACAAATCATCATTCCATATTATTCAAGTCATCTAATGTCTTAAAATTAAAAAATCATCTAGTCCATATGCTTGCATGTATTCGGCCAAGCCTCATTTGGGTTGGAAAAATTAATCCAATTTATTTTCCATGAAATTGATGATGTATAATCTAAATAACATACATCTAAGCATATTTAATCAAGCAAACTCATCAAATCATGCTTCATACAATTTTCCCCAAATAACATCCTAATATATTTGCATGCTCTTTAAGCTCAATGATACCATTGTTGGAAATAATTACCAAGCCCCAAGATCAACAAGAACAAGCAAAATATATAAATACATGAACGAATTAATTGAAGTATGGCGGAATCATACTCACAATACTTGAAAATGGATGCTAAGATGATGCGAAATTCCTCCCTTGTGCAGTGATGCTCTCGGCCAAGAAGAAAAGAGGAGACTCCAAGTCAAGTTTGATCCTTCCAAGCTCAAGGATTAGTTTCCCATAACACCTATGTATGATCCCTTGAAGGTGCTAGCCTTTGTTGTGATTTTGAATGCACAACTTCTTCAAATCTTGCCACAAAAATTGAAGAAATGGAGAGCCCAAAACTGCATGCAGTTTTGGCAATGTGAGAGAGAGGAGAGTTATGATTTTTTGTTACAAAAATCAATTTATATTTATGCCATAATATTTATTAAATTAATAATAAACTTATGACACAAATCATGCAATGGCTTAGAGTGTCAAACACTCAAACTCCATGCAAAACCATTGAGTGTATTGTACACTATCACCATGCAATGTATTAACAATTAAATAATGCATAAAATGACATGTGTCATGTGGGCCCACACGTTTCCAAATGAAAGTGGGCCCACGTGCACTCACGAGTTCGGGTTCGATATTTCCGAAATACCGAACTTACGTCGCGACGTTAATTAAATCGAATTTAAATAAATAATTGCGCCTAGCGAAATTATTATTTACGTCGCTAACGAATTATTCTAAATTAACTCGTTTGCCCGAATTAAAATCTAATTTTAATTTCGCGTCGAAATCGAATTTCGATTATTATATCGAATATAAATATTTTTACGATTAATTCCAAATTAATCGTTCTCTCTCTTGTATAGTACTTTATCCAAGATAAAGTCTCTCCGTAATTAATCCAAGATTAATCGAGTTTGAATCATACGTCATTGGTGAATCTTCGGGAAGCGACCCAAGAGATCTCTGGATATGTTGGCAGATAAATACGGCCGTCAGATTATCTGAACACGTACGTACCAAGTACTACGTTTTTACCGATTTACAAGACAAGGTTAGCCTCTAGCAAAACGCCATGCCTTCCCAATTCTCCAGAAATATTCTTATTGGAATATAAGATCTATAACAGGCGTAGTATACCGTAGTATAGTGTATATCGAACCAGTATCGGATGATCACATGTAAGGCCTGGGGCTGGAGATGTGTCTGCCCCGTACGATACACATATCGGACATCAAGCAACCAGTCTCTTTGAATCGGATAATCCTGACCTAGTCATATTATCCCGATGGTTGCAACCATTATAGAGTACTAGTTCTGTATCCCTCGCGATCATCATCTCCATATGTCTGAAGTGATATTTCCATCTTGACATCACACCCAATACACTACGATTCTCGATAAACCCAGAAGAGGTGTACACAGAACCCGTTAAAGCCCTGGACCACCAAAACTAAAGTTTACCGATTGTCGTAAGTACTAGCGATGCAAGTCTCAGGTTAAGATCATATGCACCTACCCTGAAGCGGACTCCCATAGACACGCAGACATACTACCAATGGGATTCCGCGGGGTCTATCCAGAGCGAAGCTGTTTTCCGTACCATCGGTAAAACACAACCTCCTACCACACTTGCATAAGTATCCTATACTCAAATATATGAGAACTATGCCGTTGTGCCCTCACAACATGCACAAGTGCAGTACTAGTCTATTCCGCATTATCGATGTCCAATCTCGATAATACTACGACTAGGGATATTTAATGATTAAACCTTTATGGATTGATACCGTCTCATATCATCACAATCTGGAACTAATCATAGGGACTCTTACCATTTATATCAAAGTAAATAAATTACAAAACGGTAAAAGGCAATTTCATTACTACATAGTTAATTTTGTACAATAATACAATATCATTTACAAAATAGTGACGCTATGGGTCATAACTGTCTAACAACTATACAGTTTGAATAACGGTACAGTGAGCTGGAAATCTTCCAAGCAAGATACTGTTACCGAGTAAACAACAAATGCGGGTTAATTGCAGTAGCTGAAGCAGTAATAGAAGCCAACTGGGTCAATAACAAATCTAATTAGATTAGATATAGTTCCGTTAGTGGCTGAGCTAGGCGTCAGCACAGGCTAAAGAATTAATGGTCTCATCAACGATCCATATACATACTTCGATATTCATCTGATTCATTCGAATCATACATCATGGCGATGTGATGATCGAATAAATCGCATCATACGATAATCATGGAAATCCGCTGACGAAAGAATTTCTCAGCAATTTGAGCCAACCGTACAAAGTTCGGGTGTTAGAGACTCGAGTGACTGGCTATAGGCCAAGTGGGAGATTGTTGGACAATTATGACCCATAGCGTCACTATTTGTACAGATCACGGTGTTGTTGTACAAATTAACTATGTGACAAAGGAGATTGCACTCTTATCATTTGTGATTAGATCACCTAGATATATAAATGATGAGAGGTCCCTATGATTTGTTCCTGGAAAGAGAATAATATGAGACAGTATCAGTCCACGAAGGATAAATCATTAAATATCCCAAGTCAGAGTATTATCGAGATTGGACATCGATAAATACGTAAAAGACTAGTATTACACTTGTGCGCGTTTGTGAGGGCACAACGGCATAGTTCTCATATATTTGCGTATAGGATACTCATGCAAGTGTAATAGGAGGCTATGTTTTACCGATGGTACGGGAAACAGCTTCGCTCTGGATAGACCCCCAGCGGAATCCCATTGGTAGTATGACTATGTGTCTATGGGAGTCTGCAATCAGGGTAGGTGTATTTGGTCTTAACATGAGACTTGCACCGCTTGATACATACGACAATCAATATACTTTAGTTGAGGTTGTCCAGGGCTTTAACCGGTTCTGTATACGCCGATGCTGGGTATATTGAGAATCGTAGTGTGTTGGGTGTGATGTCAAGACGGAAGTGTCACTCCAGTCATATGGAGATGATGGTCACGTAGGATACAGAACTCGTTCTCTTAAATACTCGAGCTATCGGGATATTATGACTAGGTCATGTATATCCAATTATAGAGACTAGTTACCAGACATCCGATATGTGCTTCGTATGGGGCAGACACAATTCCAGCCCCAGGCCTAGCACGTGAACATCCGATACTGGACAGAAATACGCAATACTTCGGTATACTAAGCTTGATATAGATCACTTATTCCTGTAAGCATGTTTCTGGAGAATTGGGTAGGCATGGCGCTTTGCTAGAAGCCAACATTGTCTTGTAAATCGGTATAAACGTAGTACTAGGTACTTACGTATTCGGATAGTCCGACGACCGTATTTACTGCCAACATATCCGTAGATCTCATGGGTCGCTTCCCGAAGATTCACCGATGACGTATAACTCGCACTTTATTAATCTGAGATTAATTAGAAGAGAGAGAAAATTAATCTGGGATTAATTGCGGAGATATTTTATCCGGGATAAAATATTAATTAAATAGAGAGAACGATTAATTTGGAATTAATCGAAAAAATAATATATTTGATATATTATACGAAATGGGATTTCGATGCGGAATTAAAATTAGATTTTAATTCGGGCGAACGAATTAATTTAGAATTAATTCGTTAGCGACGTGAATAGTGATTTCGCTAGTCGTAATCATTTAATTACGACGCAACGAAAAATTCGTTAATTTGGAATTAGCGAACCCGAGCCCGGGATTGTTTGCGAGCGCATTCGCATTTCGAATTCGAGTGCGGCACGCAAGTCAAATCAAGCGTCAAATCGCTAGTCGCATCAATTGTCAAATCACTTGTCACTTTGAGTGATGTGACATGACATGTTGTCACTTTATTAAAGTGACTTGATGTGAATAGTAAATGGTTGTTGGAAAAGCATTAATAGGCTTTTTGCTTTTTGACTTTTAATTTATTGTAAATGGTTTTGTTATTTGTTTTTTTGGAAAATCAAATAAATATAAAAACCATTTTCTTTTTCTCTCTCCACAAACCTAAAATACGGTTTCTAAGAGAAACCTTTTTCCCTCTCTTTTCTTCTTCTTCATCTCACGGCTTGGAACCATTTTTCTCCTAATTTTTTCTGGTTTGACCGCATCTAAAGGAGAAGCAAGGAAGATGAAGTTGTGCTAGCACACACATGGGTTATATTATGGTGATAGGGAAACGAATTTGTGAGCTTGGATTTGTTTTTGGAGCTTGAAGCTTGAAGCTTCAATGGTGGTCTTCCATGGCCGAATCTTGAAGACAAATGGAGCATCAAAACTGAGCCACCCCTCCTCTTGGAAGCCTTGACCGAATGCTTAAAGACAAGGAGGAGAAAGATTATATTTGGTGCATCAAATCCAATCATTGTGAGTATATGTTTCTGCCATTATCCTTTGATGTATTCATGCGATTTTATGCTTGATTTTGATGATTCTTGGGACCTTATTAAAAACTCAACACTCTCATGGTCTTGGACCTATTTTCTTCTTTTGTTTTCTGTAAAAACCGAGAGCTCAAGAAAAAGCAAAGAGTGATTTTTATGGCAAAGGTGATAGGGAAACCCACCCGTGGGCAAGTAATTCACACCAAGCTTGGAGCTTGGTGATGACCGAATTTGGAGACAAAACTAGTGGACTACCGAGAGCTCAATGAGGGTTCAAAGGGCTCAAAAAGTTTTTGTTCTTCACCGCATCGCCTCAACCGATCGATGTAAGTATTCCGCAACATCCTCGATGTATTCACATGTTGTTTCTTGCTTGTTATTCGATCCTCGGTACTTAGAGATTTCCCAACAATGGTATCAGAGCAAGTAAAAGCATGAAACATGAACTTAGGGTTAAAATTGGGTAAAATGTGTTTGAGCATGATTTGATGAAATTGGATGATTAAGTATTCTTAAAATATTTATTAATTGAAGTTTGATTGGATCAATTTCATGAAAATATGATTGGATCAATTTTGCCCAAAAGGATTGGCTTGGCCGAATCTACTACTTGCCCTAATGTCTTGGAATTTTGGATTTTTGATTCATTGGATGAGTTGGAATCATGTTGGGAATGTTGATTTAATGTTGAATTGGATTTAATTGGATTGAATTCGAATTGGACATTAAAAACCCCTAATTGCCGAGACATGAAGCATGGAAAATGGGTTTGATTTTTGATCAATTGTGTTGGACACTAATTGTTGTTAATGAGCATGATTAATTAGGCTAATTGGTGTTTTGGAAATAATTGATTTGGGTAATTATAATGCTATACACTTTGAGTAATTAAATTGTGAAATTGGATTTTTGGTAATTTAATTATTTGGGCTTCATTGGATTTGGGCTTGTAAAGTTGTTATTGGGCTTTAATGGGCTTCGTTGTACCAAGATGGGTTTAGGCTAAATTGGTTGGATCCAATTGGGCCCAAAACCGTATCCATAAAAGTCCAATTATGACTTAATGACCTTTAATATTTTAATTGGGCCTAATGGACCTAAATTGGTTTCTAGGCATATAAGGGTGATTTCTTTCAAAGGGCTTTAGTCTTTGGGTTTGACCCAAGTTGACAAGAGTCCATGCCTAAAGAAATTAATTAAAATCTCATTGGACTTTAATTAAATTAACATTTGATGTTAATCGGGCTTTGAGACCCGTAACGATTAAATTTGGAATTTAAGTCGTAAAGGTTTATTTATAAAGTGTAGTATTTATTTGGAATTAAATAGCGAATTAGTATTAAATACATATTAAATTGGATTTAATGTTGTAGTTTAATTTAATTCAAGATTCGTACTTTGAGTACTTATTCGCAAAACGAGTTGGACTGGCGTAAAATCAAATCGTTGTTTGAACATTGGATGGTCATTAATTATCAGATTAATTAATTGGATTAAATTGATTGATAACATGCTTGTGTGAATACATGGTTACGATGCATGAATAATGTATATCGGATGGTTATTAGATGGGTGGGGCAATTTTGAAATTGTTGTAATAAATTTAGAATTTATTAATTGGACCTGCGTGTCCAGCCTATTACCTCCATACTCTTTGTATTCTCTCTCACCTATTCCCCTCAATGTAAATGAGGTTTCTTTAGAAGTGTTATTTAATGGGTAGAAGTAATACTTGTGCTAGCGGGAGAGAGGAAAGTGAGAGATTTGTTATAGGAACAATGTGTTAATTATCCATCCGCATATCATTATTATATTTATATGCGCCTTATTATGTGTTTAGAATGCATGTTTAAGGTTGTATGATGATGAGACCTTAACAAATATAATAAATTGGTTGCCAATTTGCACGTGAAAAACCCTCACAAAATATTAAGCATTTTTCCTTCCATTGAGTGACATTTAACGGGATCCTAGCCCACTAGGAAACACGGTTTCCCGAGTACTCAACAGAGGGTTAGAGGCTCGCCAAAAAATAGTGGGAGGTAAGAATTAAATTTGCAATATTCATTTAATTACTTGCCATATGCGCTCAATCACAATTCATTACGTCAAATAAATTAATTTATTAGTTGGACTAATAATTAATGTCGTTTTAATAAACAGTTGGACTGTATTCAAACTATTTCATTTATAATTGATTATATAATTGGATTATAGTAATCAATATATTTGAATTAACAAATTTCAATTAATAGTTGATTTTATAATTTGATATAGTAATCAATATAATTGAATTTAATCTATTAAAATTATAGTTGATTAAATAGTTGGACTATAGTAATCATTATAATAAATAGTACCTAAATCGTTGATTAAATAGTTGGACTATTAAAATCAAGATATTGAAAGATTACTGTTTAAAACATAATCCTGGGTGAAAATGTATTTAAACGACTTTAATTCTTAAATTGGGAATAAAATTTCAGAATGGTCCTGGAAACTAATTAAGTTACTTTATTTGATAAAATAACATATTAGGCCTAAGCCCGGAGTTAAGCAAATAAGAGGAACATGATTTTTGGAATATTCATGTGATGATAACTTTAGTGCTTAATCCATTATGCTTGCCAAAAAGACTCCTTAATTTCTTATCAGAACTAAGGATTAGATCCTTAAAGTGATATTAATGAATTGAAGGATCTTCATTGATCTAATTTTTTAGATCTTTGAAGTACTAAATTGCAATAGTAAACTCTTGGAGAGTTAATGGCTATACTCAAGGAGACAAAGCCAAAGTTTGCAAAAAGGCAAGAAGCGCAAGGCTCACCTTACTTCGATATTCTAGAAGGCCAAGGCTTGGCCAAAGGCTTCTGGGATGTGAAAAGGGCAAAGGCAAAATCATTATAATTTTCTGGGAAGATAAAGGACATATCCCAAAATATCTGCCTAAATTGTGGCAAACAGAATCGCGGAAGCATGACTGCCGTTTGGACAAGGCAGACATGAAAAAATTGAAGAACGGGCAAGACTATGACTTCAAATATGTTTGTCATAAATATGTTCACTATTAGTATTAAAATTGGATTTTAGATACTTAGTGTGGTACATAATATGTGATGCTGTGCAGAATCTGCTATGAGCAGGATACTGACTTCAGTAGAGATTTATCTGCGAATTGAAAACGGGACGAAAGTCGCTGTTTTAACAGTAGATACCTAAATTTAGGAACTACCCTCGGGTGTGTACTTAAATTAGGAAACTGTTATAATGTAACTAGTTTGACTATAAACATTATCTCTATATCAGGGTTTAACCCGTTGCGGGTATACCTTTATATTCTAGAACACTAAAGTGTTTTATTATATAAGATGATATTGAGATAAACACATTTGATGTGATAACAGTATTTATATTTTGAATTTAAAAAAATCTCAAACATATAATACGACAAAAAATAGCTCAACTGAATTAATCAATTGAGACTTGTAAGTGGCTTGTTGTCTAGGACACAATTAAACAAAACTCGTATATCCACACTTTAGAAGAGTGGGTACTAGGACAAATTTGATTCCATTCAAATAAACTCTACGAATCTAGTTTATTGGGCAAAGTGCCTAAAACACCTTTACTTGGTAAAAGTGAAAAATGACACCGATCTGCTAGCCCTAGTTCATAGTTTATCAAGTGGGCCGATATCTACATAGGCTAGAGGTGGATGTGAATATTTTGTGACCTTTACGGATGTGGCATCGCGTATGGTTATGTGTTTCTTTTGAAACACAAATCGGAAACTTTTAGAGTTTCGACACGAAATAGACAAACAGATCGACTAAAGTGTTAAAAACATTATGGTTAGACCATGATGAAAATACTTAAGCAATAAGTTTCACATATATGAAAAAGAGTATAGTATTCTTTCAATGAGGACTCCTCCCGGAACATGTCAATTTGACGGTGTGTCCAAACAGAGAAACCGAATTTTGTTAGACATGATGAGGTTAATCATGAGTCGCTCTGAGCTAACATTTCCTTCAACGGATACACATTAACAGTGCAATACATATTTTGAATAAGGTTCCATAAAAATCTGTTTGAAAGACTTCATATTAGATATGAACAGGAAAGAAACCAGGTTTTTTTATTTCCTGAAGATTTGGGTATGCTAGGCATATGTTTGGATGATACCAAACTAGAACCCGAATCGGATAAGTGCCTAAGTTGTAGGTTGTCCTAGGAAACCAAAGTATAATACTTATACAACTCAATAGAGAACAATGTAATTATTGTTCACCAAACGATTTTCCTGAAAGGAATACCTATATGCAGTGGTAAGTGGGAGGACAGTAAAACTCGATGAAAATCGGAGTAATACTATTCCCGGCACTAATTCCTTAATGTAACACAAATAGTTCATCAAGGATGAAACTATACCAATAATCTTCGAATACAAAAGAACCGCATAAGTCGGAGAGAGTCAGAAAACAACCTGGGGTAAGGGTTTCAGATCTCACCTCATAAAGATGTCAATCTTATTGAAGAATATGAACTGACTACGTATGAGGAAGTGATAGAAGGTATCGACTCCCAATAATGGCAAAGTGCCATGATATCCGAAATGGATTCCATGTATATCAACTTAGTTTAGATACTAATTGATGTACCACAAGGCATTATGCCTATTGGTACTATATAAGTCTTCAAGGAAGACATACATGGAAGGCAACATACCAGCGTACAAAGCTAGGCTTGTAACAAAAAGGTATCGTTATCAACATTGTGTCGATTACAACGAAACCTTTTACCTGTTGCCACGGTAAATCAATTTGAAAATGATTGCTAATTAACTATGTGACAAAGGAAATTGAGCGAACCGTACATAGTTCGGGTGTAAGACACTCGAGTGACGGGCTATAGGCCAAGTGGGAGATTGTTGGACAGTTATGACCCACAGCGTCACTATTTGTACAGATCATGGTGTTGTTGTACAAATTAACTATGTGACAAAGGAAAATGCTCTTTTATCATTTGTGATTAGATCACCAAGATAGATAAATGATGAAAGGTCAATATGATTAGTTCCTGGATTGAGATGATATGAGACAGTATCAATCTACGAAGGTTTAATCATTAAATATCCCTAGTCAGAGTATTATTGAGATTGGACATCGATAATGCGTAAAAGACTAGTATTACACTTGTGCGCGTTGTGAGGGCATAACGACATAGTTCTCATATATTTGGGTATAGGATACTCATGCAAGTGTAGTAGGAGGTTGTGTTTTACCGATGGTAAGGAAAACAGCTTCGCTCTGGATAGACCAATCGGAATTCCATTGGTAGTATGACTATGTGTCTATGGAAGTCCAAAATCAGGGTATGTGTATTTGGTATTAACTTGAGACTTGCACCGCTAATACTTGCGACAATCAATATACTTTGGTTTTAGGTCATCCAGGTCCTTAACAGGTTCTATGTACGCCTCTGCTGGGTATATTGAGAATCGTAGTGTGTTGGGTGTGATGTCAAGACGGAAGTATCACTCTAGTCATAGTGGAGATGATGGTCACGTAGGATATGGAACTGGTTCTCTTATGTACTTCAGTCATCGGGATAAAATGACTAGGTCATGTTTATCGAATTATAGAGACTAGTTACCAGAGATCCGATATGTGCTTCGTACGGGGCAGACACAATTCCATCCCCAGGCCTAGCATGTGACATCCTATACTGGATCGAAATACACAATACTACGTATATTACGCCTGATATAGATCACATATTCCTGTAAGGATATTTCAGGAGAATTGGGAAGCATGGCGCTTTGCTAGAAGCCAACCTTATCTTGTAAATCGGTAAAAATGTAATACTAGGTACGTACGTGTTCGGATAGTCCGACGACCGGATTTACTCTGCCATCATATCCGGGGATCTCATGGGTCGCTTCCCGAAGATTCACCGATGACGTATGACTCGCACTTTATTAATCTGGGATTAAATAGTTGAGAGAGAAAATTAATCTAGGATTAATTACGGAGATTTTTATCTGGGATAAAATATCATTTAAAGAGATAGAACGATTAATTGGAATAATCGATAAAAAATATATTCGATATATTATACAAATTGGATTTCGACGCGGAATTGAAATTAGATTTTAATTCGGGCGAACAAGTTAATTTAGAATTAATTCGTTAGCGACGTGAATAGTGATTTTTGCTAGGCATAATTATTTAATTACTTCGCAACAGAAAATTTGTTAATTTGGAATTAGCGAACCCGAGCCCGGGAATGTTTGCGAGTGCACTCGCTTTTCGAATTCAAGTGCGGCCCGCAAGTCACATCAAGCGTCAAATCATTAGTCACACCAAGCGTCAAATCACATGTCACTTTGATTGATGTGACAATTTGTCACTTGATTGATGTGAATAGTGATGGAGTGGTGGTTGGCATTTATTCCTTGACTTTTTACATTTGGTAAATCAATTATTTGATTTTAGAAAATCAAAAAATTGTGTATTAGATACACAAAAGCAATTAAGACATCACTCACTCTCTTTCTTTGGCAACCTTACACGGTTTTGGAGCCAATTTTCCCTCTTCTCTCTCCAGTCTTGGACCTATTTTCTTCTTTTGTTTTCTGTAAAAATCGAGAGCTCAAGAAGAAGCAAAGAGTGATTTTTGTGGCAAAAATCAAGAGTGCTAGCACACAATGGAGTCTTGCGAAGGTGATAAGGAACACCACCCGTGGGCAAGGAATTCACAGCAAGCTTCGAGCTTGGTGATGACTGAATTTGAAGACAAAACTAGTGGACTGCCGAGAGCTCAATGAGGGTTCAAAGGGCTCAAAAGTTTTTTGTTCTTCACCACATCATCTCAACCGATCGATGTAAGTATTCCGCAACTTCCTCGATGTATTCACATGTTGTTTCTTGCTTGTTATTTGATCCTCGAGACCTAAGATTTTCCCAACACTAACACTCCGCAACTCTTTCGGTTCGCTGGTTCACATTCTTTCCTCACTGTTTCGTTGTTAGGGCTGCTATTTTTTACTCTGTT
>SKCR01010383.1:0-22504 GCA_019454045.1 Zanthoxylum bungeanum | reverse complement strand
ATACTCAAGAAGAATTTGCGAATAATACTCACTTTGATCGGATTTTGGAGGTGTTGAACACAAACTTTTGCTCCTTTGAGAAGTCTCCAGCTTCCTCTTTGAAGTAGAAATCCAAGCTCCAAGCTTAATGGTGATTCCAAGCTCAAAGTTGGTTTCCCTATCACCTTGAATGATCCCTCGTGTGTGCTATCACTTAGAAAATTTTTGCAACAAAAAGCATTTTCTTCTTCCTCCTAGTTTTCGGCCAAAGAAGAAAGAAAATGGAGAGAGTATTTGGTTCCCAAAACCGTGAATGATAGGAAGAGTGAGTGAGTGAATAACTTGTATTTTGAATTTCTAAAATCAAAATGATATACCAAATCCATGGTTTGGTAAAAGTCAATCACTTTGACAATTGAGTGTTTCATAAGTTACCATCAATTCCTACACTAACTTCCATCACCATAAAGGTGATTGATGGACAAGTGATGTGACTTGATGTGACTTGTGGGCCCCACTTGAATTCAAAATCCGAGTGGGCCCACAAACACTCCCGGGCTCCGGTTCGTTAATTCCGAATCAACGAATTTTTCTGTTGTGATGTAATTAAATCAATTTAATTAAATAATTATGCTAGAAAAATTACTATTCACGTCGCTTGCGAATTAATTCTAAATAATTCGTTTGCCCGAATTAAAATCCAATTTTAATTCTGCGTCGAAATCTAATTTCGTTTAATATATCGAATATATTATTTTTTCGATTAATTCCAAATTAATCGTCTCTCTCTTCAAATAGTATTTTATCTTATATAAAATCTCTCCGTAATTAATCCTAGATTAATTATGTTCGAATCATACGTCATCGGTGAATCTTCAGGAAATGACCCATGAGATCCCTGGATATGTTGGCAGTAAATCCGGTTGTCGGACTATCCGAACACGTACGAACCTCGTACTACGTTTTTTACCGATTTAACGAGACATGGTTGGCTTCTAGGAAAGCACCGTGCCTACCCAATTCTCCAGAAATATTCTTAAAGGAATATATATAATCTATGTCAGACGTAGTATACGTAGTGTTGCGTATTTCGATCTAGTATCGGATGTCACATGCAAGGCATGAGGCTGGAATAATGTCTGCCCGTACGAAACATATATCAGATTACAAGCAACTAGTCTCTTTAATCGGATAATCATGACCATGTCATATTACCCGATGGTTACAACCATTTAGAGTACCAGTTCTGTATCCATGCGTGATCATCATCTCCATATGACTGAAGTGATACTTCCGTCTTGACATCACACCCAAATACACTACGATTCTCAATAAACCCAGAAGAGGCGTACACAGAACCTGTTAAAGTCCTGGAACGACCAAAACCAAAGCGTATTGATTGTCGCAAGTACTACTATGCAAGTCTCAAGTTAAAACCAAATACAACTACCTGATGCGGATTCCCATAGACACATAGTCATACTACCAATGGGATTCTGCGGGGTCTATCCAAGCGAAGCTGTTTCCGTACCATCGGTAAACACAACCTCCTATCACACATGCATAGTATCCAATACTTAAATATATGAGAACTACACTGTTACGCTCCATAACACGCACAAGTGCAATACTAGTCTATTCCGCATTATCGATGTCCAATCTCGATAATACTACGACTATGGATATTTAATGATTAAACCGTTATGGATTGATATGTCTCATATCTTATAATCCGGAACTAATCATAAGGACTTTTATCATTTATATATTTAAGTAATCAAATTAAAAATGATAAAATGCAATTTCATTGTCACATAGTTAATTTGTACAAAAACCACAATGTCTTTTAAAAATAGTGACGCTATGGGTCATAATTATCCAACAATCTCCCACTTAGCCTATAGCCAGTCACTCAAGCATCTAACACCTGAACTATGTACATGCCGCTCAAACTTTTACTGAGGAATAGCTTTCGTCAGCGGATCTGCAATGTTGTCTTGATGCGACCTTCTCGATCTTCACATCGCCACGATGTATGATCTCACGAATCAGATGGAAACGTCGAAGAACATGCTTGGATCGTTGATGAGACCGCGGTTCCTTAGCCTGCGCTATAGCCTCGTTATTGTCACAATACAATGGAACGAGCTCAGCTGCTAACGGAACTACTCCTAATCCAATTAGGAATTTACGGATCCATACTGCCTCTTTTGCTGCTTCAGCTGCAGCAATGTACTCCGCTTCAGTTGTTGAATCGGCAACAGTCGCTTGTTTGGAAGATTTCCAGCTTACTCATCTGTATTCAAATAAAATATGTACCCGGATTGCGACTTGCAGTCATCTTTATCGGTTTGGAAACTTGCATCGGTAAACCCAGTTACCTCAAGTTCTCCATCTCCATAGATTAAGAAAGTATCCTAGTTCGTCTAAGATACTTAAGGATATTCTTAACTGCCATCCAGTGACCATCACCTGGATCGGCCTGATAGCGACTACACATGCTCAAAGCATACGAGACATCAGGTCGCGTACATATCATGGCGTACATGATCGATCCGACTGCCGAGGTGAACGGTATCCGACTCATGTTGTCTCTCTCATCTTGAGTTTTAGGACACATGTCCTTAGATAGAGTGACACCATGTGACACTGGCAACAGTCCCCTCTTGGACTGATCCATGTTGAATCTCTTCAACACTTTGTCAATGTACGTGCTCTGGGAGAGTCCAAACAGCTTTCTAGATCTATCCCGGTAGATCTTTATTCCTAGAATAAAGGCTGCTTCTCCCAAATCTTTCATGGAGAATTTTAATGAAAGCCAAGCTTTCACCGATGTTAACATGAGAATGTCATTGCCAATAAGCAATACATCATCAACGTAAAGGACAATGAATGTCAGTGCGCTCCCACTAACCTTCTTATATATACAAGGATCATCCTCGTTTTGAACGAAATCATATTCTTTTATGATCTCATCAAAACGTTGGTTCCAAGAACGCGATGTTTGCTACAATCCATAAATGGATCGATTTAACTTAAAAACCTTGTTTGCAAGTCTTGGTGCGACAAAATTGTCAGGCTGTTGCATATAAACATCCTCCAAAAGGTTTCCGTTAAGGAAAACGGTTTTGACGTCTATCTGCCATATCTCGTAATCGAAATATGCAGCAATAGCAAGCATTATCCGAATGGATTTAATCATGGCAACTGGTGAAAAAGTTTCATCGTAATCGACACCATGTCGTTGATGATACCTTTTCGCTACAAGCCTGGCTTTGTACGTTGTATGTTGCCATCCATGTCGGTCTTCTTCTTGAAGATCCATTTGCAACCAATAGGCTTTACGCCTTCTGGTGCATCAACCAGTGTCCAAACTTGGTTGGTGTACATGGAATCCATTTCAGACTTCATGGCATCTTGCCATAAACCGGAGTCGATACCTTGTATCGCTTCCTCATACGTAGCTGGCTCGTCTTCCTCAATAAGATTAATAACTGTTCTTGTTCCGTTAAGGATTCTGTGTCAGGAACAGTATCACTCCAATTTTCATCGAGTTCTACTTTCCTCCCACTTATCACTGTATTTAGGAATTCCTTCTCAAGGAAAACCGCATGTAGAGCAACAAATACTTTGTTCTCTTGTGGGTGATAGAAGTAATAACCTTTGGTTTCCCTAGGATATCCTACAAATAGGCATTTATCCGATTTGGGTTCAAGTTTGGTACCTTCCAAACGTTTGACGTATGCCCAACAACCCCAAATCTTCAGGAATGAGAAATCTGGTTTCTTTCATGTCCATATTTCATACGGAGTCTGTTGAACAGAATTTGACGGAACCTTATTCAAAATAAGTATTGCACTGTTCAATGCATATCCTCAAAAGGAAATAGGTAGCTCTGTGCGACTCATCATAGACCTTACCATGTCTAACAAAGTTCGGTTTCTCCGTTCGGACACACCGTTTAATTGCGGTGTTCCGGGAGGAGTCCACTGTGAAAGAATACCATATTCTTTCAAGTAATCAAGAAACTCATTGCTTAAGTATTCACCACCACGGTCCGACCGTAATGTCTTAATACTTTTGCCGGTATGTTTTTCTACTTCGTGTCGAAACTCTTTGAATTTTTCAAAAGTTTACGACTTGTGTCTCATAAGATACACATAACCATAACGTGATGCATCATCCGTAAAGGTTACGAAGTATTCATATCCACCTCTAGCCTAGCTAGACATGGGCCCACATACGTCACTATGAACGAGGGCTAACAGTTCGGTGGCACGTGCACCTTTACTACTAAAATGTGATTTAGGCATCTTTCCTAATAAACAAGATTCGCAGACGTCATATGAATTTGGATCAAATCCGTCCAAGTACCCACTCTTCGAAAGTGTGGATATACGTGTCTTGTTTATGGTCCCAGACGACAATGCCACATATAAGTTTCATCTTCGTTACTTACTTTAAGCCTTTTGTTTGTTACATTTTATGTTTGAGATTGATTCATATTCAAAATATAAGGACCATTATTTACATCAGCATTGCAAATTTCCATATCATTTTTATACATAAAACATCCAGTGTTTCTAAATACAAAAGTATACCCACATTGGGCTAACATAGATACAAAAATAATATTCCTAGTCAAACTAGGTACATAATAACAGTCTGTAAGTTTAAGTACATACCCCGAGGGCAGTTCCAAAATAAAAGTGCCAACGGCCAAAACGGTGACTCGTGTCCCATTTCCAACGCGGATGTCAATCTCTCATGAGGCCAGTCTTCTGCTAATCTGCAGATCCTGCACATCAGTACATATATGAGTACCACAACCATAATCAAAAATCCAATTTTTAAAACTAGTAGTAGACATGTTTATTTCTATAACAAACATACCTGAAGCCGGTGCCTTGCCCGCTTTGATTTCCTTCATGTGTGCCTTGTACTCGCGGCAGTCACGCTTCCAGTGACCCTGCTTGCCGCACTGCAGACATATATCTTGGGATTTATCCTTACCCTTCCCAGAAGGTTTTGACGATTTGGCCTTGCCCTTCTTCTTCTTCTTCTTCTTCTTCTTCTTATTCTTCTTCTTCTTCTTTACACTCCAGTCGCCTTGGGCCAAGCCCTTGGAGTCTGAGATGTTGAAGCGAAGTGCGCCTCGCGCTTCTTGCCCTTTAGGAACTCTTTTTCTGCTTCGCGTAGTGTGGACATCAACTCTCCAAGAGTTTGGTCTTGGTTCAACATATTGTAGTTCATGATGAACCCACTCCAAGTGTCGGGGAGAGACTGTAGGATCAAATCTACTGAAGTCTCTGCCTCGAAGACAATGCCCATATGTCCGAGCTGCCCAATGTCAGCAATCATCTGTGACACATGGTGCTCAACAGACATACCCTCTGACATGCGAGCGCGGAAGAGCTTCTTCTGCAACTCATATCTTTGCGATCTAAGATTAGATCGGTGAAGATCATGCAACTTCGCCATTATCTCATAGGGATCCAATCTCTTGTTTTGACGACAGAATTGCGGAGTCATAGCAGCAAACATTACCGATTGAGTAGTCGCGTTGTCATCGCTATGAGTCTTCCAAAGCTATAGCTCAAGCAACTGATCAGGTCGGGGCTTAGGCCCAAGAGGCATCTCTATAGTGTAAAGCAAATTCTCGGATCCCAGGACAATCCTGAGATTCATCTCCCAATCTTGAAAGTTTGTGCCATTAAAGACATTATCGCTCATGACAATATCCCTAATGCTTAACTTTCCTGTCATCTTAATCGCAATAGTCCAACTATTCGATTAACGGTGTATGGGTACAGTCTAACTGTTACAAGAAAAATAATAAAATATTAGTCCAACTAATAAATATAATTGACGAAATAATTTGAAAGGGCGTAAAGCTAAGTATTTGAACGAAATTGCAAATTCAATACTAGCCTCCCACTATTTTTCGGCGAGCCTCTAACCCTCTATTGAGTACTCGGGAAACCTAGTTTCCTAGTGGGCTAGGATCCCGTTGAATAACACACAACCTTGACTTTGGCCAACAAGCTGTATGATATTTAACTAGGTAGATCTCTAAGATCAATTGGATCTCATCCAATTCCTAGATCCGGTAGGTGGACCTCCAAGTCTGAAACATATATACAATATATATGCCAATATATCCAATATATTTTCCTAACCTTTTTTCTCTGAATCAACTAAGCCTTGGCTTTGGCACAACAAGCTTAATGATTCCAGTTAAGCGGAACCCATTGACAAATCACAACTTGGACAAGACATAAGATATGGAACAAAGCCTTCATGATTCAAACACATCCGCGATGGACAAAGGTCTTGACTTTGGCCAACAAACCAGTGCCAATCTTGGATCTTGAGAATGAATCACTCAATGGAAGGAAAACACTTAATATTTATTGATGGTTTTTCGCGTAAATTGGCAACCAATTTATTATCTTTGTTAGGTCTCATCATACACCCTTAAGCATGCATTCTAAAAGCATATAAGGCGCGCAAATAAATAATAATGATAATGGACGATGGATATCACAGATTGTTCCTAGAACAAATTACTCTATTTCCTCTCCCCGGCTAGCACTATTCTAACTTCTACCCAATTACATAATACAATTAAAGAAACCTCATTAACATTGAGGGGAATTAGGTGAGAAGATAATTACAAAGAATCGAGAGAAAACACTGGACACGCAGGTCCAATTATAAATTCTAAATTTACAACAATTTCCAAAATTGCCATTTCCCTTCTAATATCCATCTGATATACATTATTCATTCAACACATCCATGTATTCACATAAAACATGTTATTCAATCAATCTAATCCAATTAATTAATCTTTGAATAAAATGATCATCCAATGTTCAAACAACGAATTGATTTGCGTGAGTCCAACTCGTTTAAGAATAAGTACTCGAAGTACGAATTCTTGAATTATATCGAACTACAATTTAAATCTAATTTAATTCGTATTCAATACTAATTCTATATTTAATTCCAAGTTAAATAATTACACTTTTAAATGTGCCTTTACGACTTAGATTCCAAATCTAATCTAAATGGGTCTCAAAGCCCAATTAACATCCAATGTCATTTAATTAAAGTCCAATGGGCTTTCAATTAATTTCTTAAGGCACGGACTTTGGTCAATATGGGTCAAACCCAAATACCAAAGCCCAATTAAGGAATCACCCTATTTTCCAAGAAACCAATTTCGGCCCATTAGGCCCAATTAAACATAAAAGGCCCATTAGTCATATTTGGACTTAATGGAATGGTTTAGGCCCAGTTTGGATCCAATCCAATTGACCTAAACCAACTTGGCCCAACCAAGCCCATTAGGCCCAAATACAACATTAAAAGCCCAATTCTAAATTAAGCCCAATTAATCAAATTCTAAAATTCCAAATTTCATAATTTAATTATTAAAGTGTATTACATAATTAATTATCTAAATTAACATTTCCAAAATATCAATTTAATCAATTAATCATGCTTATTCATCATCAATACATGTCCAACATTATTGAAACAAAAATAATCTCATTTACATGCTTTGAAGCTCACGATATTCTTTGGATTTTATATCCGATTCCGTTTTCAATCCGATTGAATCTCAAATCAATATATCCATGTCTTTCAACTCATCCAATGATCAAAAAAATAAAAAATACCATGACTTTAGAGAGCATATAGTATTCGGCCATCAAATAGCATTTGGGGAAAATTAATCCAATTCAATTTTCTTCAAATTGATCATGTATAACTCCAAGTTATTAACATACAAGCATACTCAAACAAACAATTTGATTAAAACATGCTCAAATCAAATTTACTCAAATTTTAGTATATAAAACCTAATCAATTTCATGCTCAAATAGGCTCCATGATACCATTGTTGGGTTTCTAAAGTGTCCCAAGATCAATTTAAGCAATGAAACATGTGAATACTCAAAGAAGAATTTGCGGAATAATACTCACTTTGATCGGATTTTGGAGGTGTTGAACACAAAACTTTTGCTCCTTTGAGAAGTCTCCAAGCTTCCTCTTTGAAGTAGAAATCCAAGCTCCAAGCTTAATGGTGATTCCAAGCTCAAAGGTTGGTTTCCCTATCACCTTGAATGATCCCTCGTGTGTGCTATCACTTAGAAAATTTTTGCAACAAAAATCCTTTTCTTCTTCCTCATAGTTTCGGCCAAAGAAGAAAGAAAATGGAGAGAGTAATTTGGTTCCCAAAACCGTGAATGATAGGAAGAGTGAGTGAGTGAATAACTTGTATTTTGAATTTCTAAAATCAAAATGATATACCAAATCCATGGTTTGGTAAAAGTCAATCACTTTGACAATTGAGTGTTTCATAAGTTACCATCAATTCCTACACTAACTTCCATCACCATAAAGGTGATTGATGGACAAGTGATGTGACTTCGGGACGCAAACACTCCCGGGCTCAGGTTCGCTAATTCCGAATCAACGAATTTTCTGTTGTGACGTAATTAAATCAAATTTAATTAAATAATTATGCCTAGAAAAATTACTATTCACGTCGCTTGCGAATTAATTCTAAATTAATTCGTTTGCCCGAATTAAAATCCAATTTTAATTCTGCGTCGAAATCTAATTTCGTTTAATATATCGAATATATTATTTTTTCGATTAATTCCAAATTAATCGTTCTCTCTCTTCAAATAGTATTTTATCCTTGATAAAATCTCTCTGTAATTAATCCTAGATTAATTATGTTCGAATCATACGTCATCGGTGAATCTTCGAGAAGCGACCCATGAGATCTCTGGATATGTTGGCAGTAAATCCGGTTGTCGGACTATCCGAACACGTACGTATCTCGTACTACATTTTTACCGATTTACGAGACATGGTTGGCTTCTAGCAAAGCACCGTGCCTATCCAATTCTCCAGAAATATTCTTAAAGGAATATATATAATCTATGTCAGGCGTAGTATACGTAGTATTGCATATTCCGATCTAGTATCAGATGTCACATGCAAAGCCTGGGGCTGGAATAGTGTCTGCCCCGTACGAAGCATATATCAGATTACAAGCAACTAGTCTCTTTAATCGGATAATCACGACCATGTCATATTATCCCGATGGTTGCAACCATTTAGAGTACCAGTTCTGTATCCTTGTGTGATCATCATTTCCATATGACTGAAGTGATACTTCTGTCTTGACATCACACCCAATACACTACGATTCTCAATAAACCCAGAAGAGGCGTATACAGAACCTGTTAAAGTCCTGGACGACCAAAACCAAAGCGTATTGATTGTCGCAAGTACTAGCTATGCAAGTCTCAGGTTAAGACCAAATACACATACCCTGATGCAGATTCCCATAGAACATAGTCATACTACCAATGGGATTCCGCGGGGTCTATCCAGAGCGAAGCTGTTTCTGTACCATCGGTAAACACAACCTCCTATCACACTTGCATAAGTATCCAATACTTAAATATATGAGAACTATGTTGTTTCGCTTCCATAACACGCACAAGTGTAATACTAGTCTATTCCGCATTATCGATGTCCAATCTCGATAATACTACGACTAGGAATATTTAATGATTAAACCATTATGGATTGACACTGTCTCATATCTTATAATCCGGAACTAATCATAAGGACTTTTATCATTATATATTTAAGTAATCAAATTACAAAATGATAAAATGCAATTTCATTGTCACATAGTTTATTTGTACAAAAACCACAATGTCTTTTACAAATAGTGACGCTATGGGTCATAATTGTCCAACACGAATTACTTTCTGGAAGGGGAAAAAACCTAGGAATTTGCTGATATTTTCCTTACTGCTTTTCTCTCTTAGGTTTCCGATCAAAAATTTCAAAACTATAGTTCTGCCACAAGGAATTTAGATTAAGACCATTTGTGAAGAATTTAGGTTCCTTTGTGAAGAATTTAGGTTCATTTTATAGTGTTTAAGTTGGATTGAAAAAGGAAGAGGAAATTAAATCCCCTTGCTAATTACAGTGATTGTCTATTTGCATTGTCAGCTACAGCTCGATCTATGTATGGCTGGATATTTTATTTCAAAAGCAAGGTCGGGCGGACATTAATCAATCTGTGATTTCTATAATTGAAAATCTGCACACTCGTTGACAGCTTGATATATGTCTGACCGGATATTAATCAGATCCCATGATTCCAGTCATTGACAATATGTATACTCATTGACAGCTTGTCATATGTCTGGCTAGATTTAGTTTTTCCAATATATCCGGCCGAATGTTATGGATAAAGAAAAAATTGGCTGGACAGAGGTGATGCTCGGCTGGACTTGGCTATTTTTAGAATTCTCTGGAGTTTCCTTCCCTTCTGGCATTTAACCTTGCAACTTTCCAAACCTTCATTTGGTGCCCCATAAGAGACTCGTTATCGTGTTATGTATAAAAATATAATGTCTACAAGTATCAATAATAATTCATCCAAAATTCGATGAATCCGCTTATAAAACAAAATAATAAAGAGCCTTGAGCCAATAAAAAGCTGAAAAAGGTGACTTAAGAAAAAAAATTGCATTACAGACTCCATTGGAGAATTCAGACCTATTCATTAATCGAGAAGCAATGAGAACAACGAAACTTGTGAATAAAGAAGATTATATTGGAAATGAATTTTAATCATTTATTCAGGTCCATAACCATAGGTTGGATCCAATGCATGAGATCTTATTGCACTTACCAATGAGGCCTTATTGGTTAGTATTAAACGTAAGAAATCAGTTATAGACATTAATACAATTAGATTTGTTCTTCATAGACAAACTTGGGATTTGTGATCCTAGATAAGATCGGTTCAAGATCATTAGTTCTTTCTCTATCAGAATGGAATGACTGGTAAAAATTATATTCATTACCTCGAAATATCAAAAGACAAAAAAAAGGGTTTTTCTATTCTGTCCAAAAAAGAGGAGAATTGACATTTGCTTGAATCGGTTTACAAATAAAGGTTTTACATTTTTGTGCATGCATGGAACCTTTGGCTATATATCAACGAAAATTCGATGCTTCTAAATAATGTGACAAAGTCACATCCTCTTTTATCTGGTGATCAACAGAAACCACTAAACGTTTGACTTTTCTTGAATGAAATGCATGCTCCTATCTGACATTTTCGTTGTATTCTCCCAGCTTTTGGTCTAAGTTATCGATTAATTTGTATGACCACCAGGGAACTCTTACCAATTTCTTTTATCGATTTTTTTTTTCATTTTTTTAATCATTGGGATCGACTATAACTACATCGAATAAAATTTTTAAAATTTGGATTCGTTCTTCTGAATCGATTTGTTCTCGTTCGTATTTTATTAATAAAGACCCTACTTCTTTTCTTGAAAATGATTTTGATTTCAGTTTATAGTCTATTCAAATTCATTAGAATTATTAATAAGAATGATATTATGAATCTTATTTATCTTAAGTGTTCATAGTCTATTTTTATATAAGTTTTCACGAAAACTGTTATAAATTGTCCATTTTCTTTATCGGATCGAGACTAGGAAGAATGGTTGAGATAAAAAATATCCATCTCTTTTGTATTGTGGATACCTTTATAACCATCGAAGATTTTTGAAGTGATAATTTATGGAAATTAAGGGGCATTGAGAATACAGAAATTGTTATAGTTTAATCTAATACCAGTCTAATTAGCGTGATATTAAGAATAAGAAAAAGCTTTAGCAGGAATATTGGTAAGAGATTTCTTATAAAAACATTAGCCCCACTCAGTTCATGATGAGAATATTTCAATCTTTTATTGTGCCCAATCCCAAAATTTATTGTATACATGTGACCCATAATTAGGAAAAAAATTACAATAGCTAAATGGTGATAAGTAATATTGATCAGTAATAAACTTTGCGTTTGTTGGTGGAATCCCTGGATAAGGGTTAGAATGACAGTTTCTGATTCTTGGGAGGTACCAAATAAATTACTATTTGAATCGAGGTTTTGAGCATAAAGATTCTATTGACCTGTAAAAAGTGGGCTTAACTCCTTAGGAATGTGGTAATACATCTAAGAAATTATTCCATTGAACATATCCACTGAATCCAGGAATAGCGACATGTACTAAATGTCATGTCCAAGCCATATAAAACTCGAGAAATACAATATTTTTCGGCAAGTAAGAGTGTAATCGAGTCTCTTCGAGCCGAATAGTAGTTGTTCGAGTTTGGCTCGATAAGACGAGCTCCAGCTCAAATCGAGCTTTATATTTGTTGTTCGAGTTCAATTCGTTAAGAAAATATTGGGATCGAGCTCGAATCAAACTCAATTATTAAACGAGTTCGAGATTGACTCGAATTTAAAAAATTCTATTTTTGGACTTTTTATATACTTTTTTTCAAATTTAAATAAATTGACATAAAATTCAAATATTTGTGATATACAAATATATTATAATATCTCGTTAAGTTGTGTCACGATACGTTATTATTGGTGAATACAGAGTCTAGAATAGTTACAAAAAAATACGCAATATACAAAAATATTATTTTTACAACAATCCATATATAATCTATTACTAGGAAAATCAATGAGTATATGAGAAGTTATAATACTTAGCCTTCACTTTAAGACTTAGATCTGTCATCTTTTTCGAACAGATCTTCTATCTATGGAAGAAAAAGTCTTTATTCTTGAAAAATAGAAACAAAAATAAAAGACTAACCCACGATAAAAAATCTACTACCATATATAGGATCATATATAAGTCAATCTAGGGGTGACAAAACGAATTGACGAATCGAATTTGTATCGAATCCTAAACGAATTGAATCAAAATGTGATGGATTCGTATTCGATTCGTTTATTAAACGAATCCTAATATCATGATTCGTTTTTGATTCGTTTATTAAACGAATCGAATACGAATATTCGCTTAGTCATAATATTATTCTATAACACAAACTACTATAATTTATTTACATTAATTATTCACAAAATATACACATATGAAATACGAATATAAAATATTTACTAAAAATAACTCACCAAATATCGACAATATTATTTTTTCAATGGTAATTAGCCATAATTTCTCGAATCTTAATTGAAAAATAACAATAATAGTCAAATAAAATAATAAAACGAATTCTAAATGAATAAACGAATCAATGAGCTTAAATCCTTATTCGATTCGTTTAATAAATGAATCGAATCGAATCAACTCATTTATTAACAAATCTATTTTTCAAACATGTATTCGCTTTAAAGCAAATCGAATGGAACGAATAAACGAATTTTTAACCTAAATTATCACCCCTAAGTGGATCCAGAAATTAATAGAAGTCTTGATAATAAAATACCAAAATATAAATCTCTATCGGAGAAGTTGAGAGATTTCATCATAAAAAAAAAGGTAAGCTCAAAGATCTCATTAGAAAACGGTGGAATTATATTTTCTGGTGAGTCTCGGTCAAAGAAAAGGAATTAGACTAAAAAAGAACACTTGAAGGAAAAAGAGATGAATAAAAAAAAATGGAAAAGAAAAAAACGACACTAGTGTGTACAGAATAGGGCTACATCAGGAGAAAGCAACCTTAGTAGAGTCTCTAGGACACTAGTGTGTAAAAGAATAGGGAACAAGAAGCCGTAAAAGATATTATTTCATTAATTATTATATCAGATCAAATCTGAACATAAAGATCACGTGACCCTTACATAATTAGACTTTTTATTGATCGCGATTTTATAAATATACCACATAAACGCACGTATTGCTTACATTGTGTTTGGTTGGGGGGTTTTGGAAGGGAGGGGATGCATTATTTTAAATTATATTTGTTTGATTTAATTTTTTTAAGGGGAGGGGAGGGGAGGGGAGAGGAGCAAAATCTCTCCTAAGCCAATTTTAGCTCCCCTCCAAAAGTGGAGGGTTTTGGAGGGGGAGAGAAAGTGAGCAATTAAAATTTTAAATACATTGACTAAATTATCCCTACTTATACATTAAAATCCAAAACTGTTCTAATTACAAATCTCTCGTATATTTGCTTCACCATTCTACTGGTTTGATGCTTGTTTTAATTTTATTTTTAATAACACGTATTATGTAGATCTTTTAATTTTAATTTTATTCTTTGTTTAATTCCAAGATAATATAAACTATATTGTTTTAATTTTATTTATAAAAGGCTACAAGGATAAAATAGTAAATTAGTTTTAAAATATCTCCCCTCCATTCTTGAACCAAATATATATCTAATTAAAAATCATCCCCTCCCCTCTTTTGAATCAAACATATATTTAATTAAAATTCATTCCCTTCCCTTCCATCCCCTCCCATCCCCTCCCCTCCATTAAAATCTCTCCCTCTCCCCTTCGTTGAACCAAACAGACCCTTAAGTAATTTAATGATAATTAGTCGGATTTTGAACCCACATAAACTTAATACTTCTCTTATTACTACTAAGACTAACCTACTTAACTTAAACTAAACTATTGAGAAAATAATTTGATTAAATTAAAAAACTGAAAAAAAATAAAACAAAAAAACAAACTTCGGGAAAAACCTTATAAGATAGAAACATCTAAGGTTGTAACTTCATCTAAGCATGCACACAATAAGTTCAGACACTTTTCATTCAATTAGGTTATTGTTACTAATTATTAACCTAAAATACTAAATATTCACAAGTCTTTTCGATGGTCAGATGAAAATATTGAAAATAAATCAATTAACTATATGTTTATGTTAATTAAATTAAACCGAATTCATTAAGGTCAGGTTCTAATCTTGGTTACGTATGCCATTTACGTATATTTCTATCATACAATGAAATCTATTCAACAAATAAGATCATACGCTATTATTCCATGGCTAACCCAAATTCCTACTGTCGAGTTTCTAAGATTTACCAAGACTATTTTATTGTTGGCCCAACAAATAAAATAAGCATCAAAGCACATACAATAATAAATAATAAATAACAAACATAAATGAATAAAAATATACAATTAAATTAATTAAACATTATCGGGATCCATTACAGCACTAGATTTAATGAATTAGCTACTCACAATATTCAATAAAAATATGCTAATCATTATTACAAAACAAGAACTCATAAAAGATAAAAATAGAGAGAAAAAGGAAGAAAGAAACTCTCGTTTGTACTCTTCATCTTTAAACTCAAACTCTGGTTGATGCACTCGTTCTTGCATTGCTCTATGCGTTCTTCTATGCTCTTGAAGGCTCCAAAATATGTTATAAAGCTTTTTTTAGGTTTTGGGATAAAATGATGCTTATATAGGAGGTTCATAGGGTGTTCTTACTAAAAATCGGATATAGAGCGAATTTAAGAAAAATCTTCTGTGTCGCGATGCACGAAATGCTTGTCACGACTTCATTTCATTATCACTTAGCGCTTCGCAACGCTCAATGGGCAGCATCGCGACACGCCAAATTGATCACTTCTTTGGTCACAATTTGCTCATGCACGTATCTCGACGCGTTTCGCACGTCAGGACTTGCTTTTGATTTCGAAATAAAAACCTGATTTGCTCCGTATCTTACCGTTCTCATCCCTAGTTAAATCATTTGATTCGTGAGAGGTATTTGAGCTTTGTAAGCCTATGTTATTGTGTTTCTTAGAATGACCAGAAGGTGGGATTGGTACATATTTTGGTAAGAACCCAAGAATTGCACGTAGTGAGAAATGCTGCTGAGAGTGTGATGCTGCTTCATTTTGAAAACTTGAGTGTCTGATCTAGTGCAGTCAGTGTGGACAACCAAAATATGAGCAACAAAAGCAGCCTCAGTAGTAGAATTAGATGCTTTTCACTCATTTTAAAAGTCAAGAAAATGAGGATAAAGAAATCCAGAAGAGAGAAAAAAGAAATGAGTTAAAAGTATAAACAAACCATCTGAATACAATGCCACAAGGGACTACGTGAACAAGTGCCACAACGGCGCCGCGTGAACAAGTGGCACAACAAGGCCACAAAAAAAGTGCCATAGCGGGTTCATATAACAAGTGTCACAACGGGGCCGTAATAAACAAACCATTAATAGTGAGGGACTTTCACTCAAAGACACATCACCATTGTCCAAATAACGCCACTCGAGGCTGCATAACAATCGCCACAGTAGGGCAACCAAATGTTGGATAATTATGACCCATAGTATCATTATTTGTACAGAACATGGTGTTGTTGTACAAATTAACTATGTGACAAAGGAAATTACTCTTTTATCATTTGTAATTGGATTACTCGGATATATAAATGATAAAAGTCTTTATGATTAGTTCCGGATTAATAAGATATGAGACAATATTAATCCACAAATGTTTAATCATTATCCATAGTAATAGTATTATCGAGACTGGACATCGATAATGCGGAATAAGCTAGTATTACACTTGTGCGTGTTATGGAAGCGTAACGACATAGTTCTCATATATTTGGGTATTGGATACTCATGCAAGTGTAATAGGAGGTTCTGTTTACCGATGGTATGGAAAAAGCTTCGCTTTGGATAAACCCCTAGGAATCCCATTGGTAGTATGTCTATGAGTCTATGGGAATCCGAATCAGGGTAGGTGTATTTGGTCTTAACCTGAGACTTGCATCGCTAAAACTTGCGACAATCAGTATACTTTGGTTTTGGTCGTCCGGGGCTTTAACAGGTTCTGTGTAAGCCTCTTCTGGGTATACTGAGAATCGTAGTGTATTGGGTGTGATGTCAAGATGGAAGTATCACTTCAGTCATATAGAGATGATGATCACGCAGGGATACAGAACTGATACTCTAAGTGCTATAGCCATCGGGGAAGTATGACTATGTTATGACTTTCCGATCATAAAGAGACAGTTGCTAGTGATCCGATATATGCTTCGTACATGGCAGACACAACTCCAGCCCTAGGCCTAGCATGTGACATCCGATACTGGATCGTAATGCGCAATACTACGTATACTACGCCTGACAAAGATCTTGTATTCCGTAGAAGAATATTTCTGGAGAATTGGGTAGACACGGTGCTTAGCTAGAAGCCAACCATGTCTTGTAAATCGGTAAGTACGTGGTACCGGGTACGCATGTGTTCGGATAGTCCGATGACCGTATTTACTGCCAACATATCCAGGGATCTATTGGGTCGCATCCCAAAGATTCACCGATGATATTTGACTCGAAAAAAATTAATCTGGGATTAATTATGAGAGAAAATTAATCTGGGATTAATTATGAGAGAGAAAATTAATATGAGATTAATTATGAGAGAGAAAATTAATCTGGGATTAATTATCAAGAGAGAAAATTAACCTGAGATTAATTATGACAAGAATTAATCTGAGATTAATTGCTTCGAGAATTTATCTGGATTAAATTCGTCGAGATGAGAGAACGCGATTAATTTGGAATTAATCGGTAAAATATATTTAATAGTTAAATTAGATTTTACTATTAATTTATTTTATTGGACTAAAATAATATATTAGATATATTAAATGAAATCGGATTTCAACGCGGAATTAAATTGGATTTTAATTCTAGCGAACGAATTAATTTGGAATTAATTCGCGAGCGATTTTCGTAATAATTTTACTGTATATTATTATTTAATTAAAATAGATTTAATTGCGTCGTTACGGAAAATTCGTTTAATCGGATTAAACGAATCCGAACCCAAAATGTGTTGTGTAAGTAATTTGAATTTTGAATTCAATGTGGTGGGACCCACTCACTTACATCAACTAGTCATTTGTTGATGGAAGTTGTTGGGTAATAAATTGGATTTTATTTACCCATTTCACCCACCAACAAAATATATATAAATAATGAATTTTGGATTTATTCATTTTTATCTCTCTTTTGCATTTATTGGCCGAGAGGCCATTAGTCTTAATCACCTTTTGGCCGAAAGGCCATTGAGTTATTAATTATTCTCTGACTTCTCTTTTTGAAAGTGTGGCCAAAAGAAACAAAAGGCAACAGCCTTTGAATTCTCTCATTTTAATGCCAAAATGCTAGTGGCCTGATATATCTTGCATAAGGCCGAGAGAAAGAAAAGTTGCTCTCTCTCTAACTTTCGAAGTGGCCGAATGAAAGGCCACTGCCTTTTTCAATTCTGTCCGAATGAGCAATAGCTTTCTGCTCTTTGAGAAGGCCCAAAGCAACAAAGAAGAATTGGCCTCCGACTCTTTTGAAGATTGCCGATTGCTTCCTCTCTCTTGGGTAAATTTGTTTCTCATTGGGAGATAAAATTTGTTCCATTTGTTCTTGCTAGCACATAAGGGAGTCAAATGATGGTGATAGGGATACTCACCTATGAGCTTGGAAGCTTCAACATCCATGGAAATTTTGAACTCAACCGATCAATGTAAGTCCTGCGCAACTTATTTTTGATTTTTATTCACACACGAATCACGCTTAGAGATCCCGTGGCATGTCTAGGACACTAACAATGGTATCAGAGCGATCTAAGCATGATTTGAAAATCTAGGGTTTATGGACTTTAATTTGGGTTTTTGGCTTAGAGCTTGATTTGCCTAAATTGATGATTGGGTTATGTTTATATGATGTTCAATTAGATTTGTGCATCTTTGATTTTGTGAAAAATTGATAGGATTAATTTTCCCCAAAATATAGCCTTGGCCGAAAACTACTCTAGGAGAGTTCATGGTGATTTTTGAAAATTTAACAATTGGATATGTTAATTGCATAAAATGAATATTAATTGTTGGTTTAATTGGATTGAAATCGAAATTGAATGTTGTTGGACATAAATTAAAATATTAAGCATGATTAATTAGATTAATTAGTGTTTTGGAAATACTAGATTAATTAATTAATTGTGTTAATTACACTTGAATTGAATTAATATGTAATTTGGAATAATGTATTAATTTAATTTGTTGTATTTTGGCTAATGGGTTAAGTTGGGCCAAATTTTAGTCTTGAATTATATTTGGGCCTAAACCATTTCCATAAAGTCCAAAATATAACTATTGGGCCTTTAGTAATTTAATTGGGCCTAATGGACCAAAATTGATTCTATGGCATATGGTGATTCCTATTGGGCCTATGCATTATGGGTTTGATCCATAATGGCCAAAGCCCACGCCTAAAGAATTAATTGAAAGCCCATTGGACTTTAATTGAATAGTATTTGATACTAATTGGGCTTTTGAGACCCATTTTGATTGGATTTGGAATCCAAGTCTTTAAGGCACATAAATAAGTGTAATGACTTAATTTGAAATTAAATATGAATTAGTATTGGATACAATTTAAATTAGATTTAAAATTGTAGTTCGATATAATTCAAGAATACTTACTTTGAGTATTTATTCTTAAACGAGTTGGACTCGCGCAAATCAAATCGTTGTATGAACATTGGATGGTCATTAATCAAAGATTAATTAATTGGATTAGATTGATTGAATAACATGCTTTGTGTGAATACTTTGATGTATTGTATGAATAATGTATATCGGATGAATATTAGAATGGTGAGAGCAATTTTGGAAATTGTTGTAATAAATTTAGAATTTATTAGATTGGACCTGCGTGTCCAGCCTATTACCTCTTTTCTCATTGTATTTATCTTCTCACCAATTCCCCTCAATGTAAATGAGGTTTCTTTAGAAGTATTATGTAATTGGGTAGAAGTATGAATAGTGCTAGCGGGAGAGAGGAAAGTGAGAGATTTGTTCTAGGAACAATTTGTTGTATATCCATCCGCATATCATTATTAATTTATTTCGCGCCTTATTATGCTTTTAGAATGCATGCTTAAGGGTGTATGATGAGACCTAATTAAAGATAATAAATTGGTTGCCAAATAGCGACAAAAACCCTCATTTTATATTAAGCGTTTTTCCTTCCATTGAGTGATTCTCTCTCAAGATCCAAGATTGACATTGGTTTGTTGGCCAAAGTCAAAACCTTTATCCATCGCGGATGTGTTTGAATCATGAAAGCTTTGTTCCATATCGTACGCCTTGGGCAAGTTGTGATTTGTTGGCCAAAGTCAAGGTCACTTCTTGTTCATCGACCTCGATTACGAAGCTTTCCCACTGTCAATGGGTCACGCTTAACTGGTTTCATTAAGCTTGTTGAACCAAAGCCAATGCTTAGTTGATTCAGAGGAAAAAGGTTAGGAAATATATGGATATATTGGCATATATTGGATATATGTTTAGGACTTGGAGGTCCACCTACTGGATCTAGGAATTGGATGATATCCAATTGATCTTAGAGATCTACCTAGTTAAGTTTCATACAACTTGTTGGCCAAAGTCAAGGTTGTGTGTTATTTAACGGGATCATAGCCCACTAGGAAACTAGTTTCCAGAGTACTCCACAGAGGGTTAGAGGCTCGCCGAAAATTAGTGGAGGCAAATATTAAACTTGCAATTTCGTTTAGATACTTGCCAATACGCGCTCATTTTATTTTTCGTCATTAATTTTATATATATTAGTTGGACTAATATTCAATTGTTGTTTTAATTTAACACCCTAAGTTGCTAACTAATGGCTATTAAATGGCCATGCCCTTAATAGACATTTAATAACAAACACAAAGTCAAAAGAAATAAAGACTTAATCAATAACAAACAAGACTTAATAAATAAATTTGCCAAAAAAGTGCAAAGTAAAAACACAAAATCATAAAAGTCAACAAATGTGGAAAACTTTTCCAAATTTGTCTAAAGTTGTTTCCTTGCACCAAAAGTCCTCCAAATTCGTGGATTCCATGTATAAAGGCATAATGATGTGCAAAAAGTCCAATAAGTATTTTCTTGGCCGAATATTTAGTGTCGGGCTTGAATCGGCTTGATCCGTTAAAAATATACTCGGCTTCAAGATTGCTGGTGCGTTACTCTGGTATGACTTGGTGTTGGACAATTATGACCCATAGCGTCACTATTTGTACAGATCATTGTGTTGTTGTACAAATTAACTATGTGACAAAGGAGATTGCACTCTTATCATTTGTGATTAGATCACCTAGATGTATAAATGATGAGAGGTCCTTGTGATTTGTTCCTGGACTGAGAATGATATGAGACAGTATCAGTCAGCGTAGGATAAATCATTAAATATCCCTAGTCAGAGTATTATCGAGATTGGACATCGATAAATACGTAAAAGACTAGTATTACACTTGTGCGTGTTGTGAGGGCACAACGTCATAGTTCTCATATATTTGGGTATATGATACTCATGCAAGTGTAATAGAAGGTTGTGTTTTACCGATGGTACGGGAAACAGCTTCGCTCTAGATAGACCCCCTCGGAATTCCATTGGTAGTATGACTATGTGTCTATGGAAGTCCGAAATCAGGGTAGGTGTATTTGGTCTTAACCTGAGACTTGCACCGCTAATACTTGCGACAATCAATATAATTTGGTTGAGGTCGTCCAGGACTTTAACAGGTTCTGTGTATGCCAATACTGGGTATATTGAGAATCGTAGTGTGTTGGGTGTGATGTCAAGACGGAAGTGTCACTCCAGTCATATGGAGATGATGGTCACGTAGGATACGAGACTGGTTCTCTTAAATGCTGCAGCTATCGGGATAAAATGACAAGGTTAGGTTTATCCGATTATAGAGACTAGTCACCAGACATCCGACATGTGCTTCGTACGGGGCAGACACAATTCCAGCCCCAGGCCTAGCACGTGATCATCCGATACTGGACAGAAATACGCAATACTACGGTATACTACGCTTGATAAGATCCTTTATTCCTATAAGGATGTTTCCGGAGAATTTGGTAGGCATGGCGCTTTGCTATAGGCCAACTTTGTCTTGTAAATCGGTATAAACGTAGTACGAGGTACTTACGTGTTCGGATAGTCCGACGACCGAATTTACTGCCAACATATCCGGGGATCTCATGGGTCGCTTCCCAAAGATTCACCGATGACGTATAACACGCACTCTAAATTAATCTGGAATTAATTAGAAGAGAGAGAAAATTAATCTGGGATTAATTGCGGAGATATTTTATCTGGGATAAAATATCATTAAAGAGAGATAATGATTAATTTAGAATTAATCGATTAATTAATATATTTGATATATTAAACGAATTGGATTTCGACGCGGAATTAAAATTAGATTTTAATTCGGGCGAACGAATTAATTTAGAATTAATTCGTTAGCGACGTGAATAGTGATTTCGCTAGGCGTAATCATTTAATTATGACGCAACAGAAAATTCGTTAATTTGGAATTAACGAACCCAAGCCTGAGATTATTTGCGAGCACATTCGCATTTCGAATTCGAGTGCGGCACGTCAAATCAAGCGTCAAATCGCTAGTCGCATCAAACGTCAAATCACAAGTCACTTTGAGTGATGTGACTTGACAACTTGATGGATTGGTTGATGGAGGTTGTGTGGCTTTATTGTTTCACTTTTGTAAAGCCAAATTTGTGGTAAATCATTTTATGATTTTTGGAAAATATATAAGTGGATTTTATACACAAAATACCAACAATTTCAACACAT
>SKCR01010382.1:0-22571 GCA_019454045.1 Zanthoxylum bungeanum | reverse complement strand
GGTTGTGTTTCACCGATGGTACGGGAAATAGCCTGGATAAGACCCCCTCGGAATTCCATTGGTAGTATGACTATGTGTCTATGGAAATCTGAAATCAGGGTAGGTGTATTTGGTCTTAACCTGAGACTTGCACCGCTAATACTTGCGACAATCAATATACTTTGGTTGAGGTCGTCCAGGGCTTTAACAGGTTCTTTGTACGCCAATGATGGGTATATTGAGAATCATAGTGTGTTGGGTGTGATGTCAAGACGGAAGTGTCACTCCAATCATATGGAGTTGATGATCGCGCAGGGATACATAACTGGTTCTCTATATAAGGTTGCAACCATCGGGATAATATGACTTGGTCATGATTATCCAATTTTAAAGAGACTAGTTGCTCATTATCTGATATATGCTTCGTACGGGGCAGGCACTATACCAGCCCCAGGCCTTGGATGTGATCATCTGATACTGGACAGAAATACGCAATACTACGTATACTACGCCTGATACAGATCCTTTATTCCTGTAAGGATATTTCCGGAGAATTGGGGAGGCATGGCGCTTTGCTAGAAGCCAACCTTGTCTTGTAATTCGGTATAAATGTAGTACGAGGTACTTACGTGTTCGGATTGTCTGACGACCGAATTTACTGCCAACATATCCGGGGATCTCATGGGTCGCTTCCCAAAGATTCATCGATGACGTATGACTCGCACTTTAATTAATCTGGGATTAAT
Source organism: Zanthoxylum bungeanum (assembly GCA_019454045.1). NCBI lineage: Eukaryota > Viridiplantae > Streptophyta > Magnoliopsida > Sapindales > Rutaceae > Zanthoxylum > Zanthoxylum bungeanum. The sequence continues at coordinate 21,846 of SKCR01010382.1, read as the reverse complement.
AAGATGAGAGAAAAAATTAATCTGGGATTAATTACGGAGATATTTTATCTGGGATAAAATATCATTTAAAGAGAGAGAACGATTAATTTGGAATTAATAGATTAATTAATATATTCGATATATTAAATGAAATTGGATTTCGACGCGGAATTGAAATTAGATTTTAATTCGAGCGAACGAATTAATATAGAATTAATTCGTTAGCGACGTGAATAGTGACTTCACTAGGCGTAATCATTTAATTACGTGACAACGGAAAATTCGTTAATTTGGAATTAGCGAACCCGAGCCCGAGATTATTTGCTAGCGCATTCACATTTCGAATTCGAGTACGGCACGCAAGTCAAATCAAGCGTCAAATCACTAGTCGCATCAAGCGTCAAATCATTAGTAACTTTGAGTGATGTGACAACTTGTCACTTGATTTGATTGATTGATGGATTGATTGATTGATGTTGGTGGTTGGAATTAATTGCCTTGACCTTTTGGGAAAAGCAAAATCAATTAAATAATTTTGGAAATTAGATTTGTGTATTAGATACACAAAATCCCTCAACCAAATCGATCTCTCTCTTTTTATTTTGGAGCCAAAACTCTTCTCTCTTCTTCCTCCCATCTCTCACGCCCCTCTTGGGCATTTTCTTCTTTCATTTTTCTGCTGGGCAGAATCGAAATTAGAAGGGAAGCAAAGTGTGATTTTGTGGCAAAATTGAGAGTGCTAGCACACTCCGGGACCTTGCGAAGGTGATAGGGAAGTCCACCCATGAGCAGGGAACCATTTGACGAAGCTTGGAGCTTAGATTCTTGAGCAACAATAGCTGAAAATTTCCATGAACTGTAACAGTGGACTGACGCCAAAACAGAGGGTAGAATTTCTTTTTTGTTGCCTCTGCATCGCTCAACCGATTGATGTAAGTATTCTGTGACTTCCTCGAATTTATTCACACATGTTCATGCTTGATTTATGATCCTTGGGACCTTAGTGTAGGCACTGCATTTTTGCATGTGAGTCCCTATGATGAGTCTCATCTGGAGACACTACCTTTTTAGTTAAGGATATTGCGGGAAACGGTCGTCGGAAGGGAATCAGTGTTTCATTAGATTTTTATTCACTTGTTTAGCTCCAAGCTCGCTCGTTGGACCTCCGTTTTAAAGCACCTTTAGCCTAAAAAACCCAGAACCATTTAACCTTGGCCCAAACCCACTCACCAAACCAACACAACACCTAGCTTACCAAGACAAAGCCCACACCCACACCCACCTAGGCCCACACGCCAATGGCCTCTAAAATACACCCAATTAAATTAAATATTAACTAAATAAAATATTAATTAAGTCATTTACCAAATTAAATAAGACATAAAATATAATTATACCAAATTAAAATATTGTAACTTCCTAATCCAAAATATTATATACTAAATTAAAGAAAACATTAAATAAAATCATACCTATTAAGCTAAATCACAATATTATATACCTTACTAAACCAATATCATGCCTAAACAAGATAAATCAAATATTCAACCTTCTTAATTCACCAAATTTTGTCCCCCCCTCAATCCATTTATTTCCTTATCCAACACCAAATCAAATCCTCTCTTTAATGCCAAAATCCCTTCCTTGTGAGACAAGGAGAAGCCCTAGCCCTTCTCTATATAAACAAAGCCAAACCAAGCCTCTCCCCTCCTCTTAGAATTCACGCCCAACCCTAGCTCCTCTCCAACAATTCCACTCTCGGCAGTGACCAAAAAAAAAAAGAATCAACCTCTCCATTCTCACGGTGACAAGCCAATAAACAAACCCTTAACAGCTACCTAACCCTCACCTTGACACGTCCAACACCATGCTCACTCACCCTGCACACGCCAACAGCCACCTGCCTTCATCAGACCTTCACGCATAGCCAATTCAACGCAGCCATTGTCCACTCACGTTCAACACCTAGCCTTAACCACTCAGTACATCAACACCTAGACTTCGCCACACATCAACATAGCAGCCCCCATCTAAACCACGCACGCCATCAGCCCTCAATCTTCATAACACATTAACATCTACCAACCCTAACGCCCCACACTTAAGCCATGATAAAGCCCTCCTTTCACGCACTGCCCACACAAAACAACAAAAGACCGAGACATTCACTGCCCCTCACACATTCGCACCAACAACCCCATATAATTGCCGCATCTTGCACCCCAAACTACAGTATATTAGACACAAAAATAGTCCAGAAACTACCCAAAACAATCCCCGAAACACTTAAAATAGTAGCCCTAACAGTGAGCAGAAAATACAGAGGAAACAGCAGGAAAACGGAGGCCAAACAGCAAGCAAAATAGCAAAACAGTGAGCTAAGACGCTAAACCAGTGAACCGGAGAAGTTGAGTAGCTTTACCCTTCCGATCTCCGTGAAACGCAAGTCCGAAAGTCGGCAAGAAAGGTTAGACCTGAGGGTATTTTCCACATTCATTTTCTGTTTTATTTTTATTATTTATTGAGTATTGTTCGCATGATTATTATGTTAAAATGCATGTTGTGGCCCTTGAGTAGATAAATATGCATGTATTACGAAATATTGTATGTTGTGGCCTTGGAATAAAATGAAAGATGTGTCAACTCTCGCGGTATATCGGATGGAAACCTGGACAAAAATTTCATAGCCGATTCTGAATGGACGATAGTATGATCTGTACTCGGGATACAACTCCACGTACCGCTTGAGTAACCGGCACATTCTTTTGTTTTATGTTGCTTTGATTTACTTGTTATTTGTCATTTAAATTTCGCCACGTTATTTGTTTATGCATGATGTGATCGAGTGCATGGGCTTAGTAAGTTGAATTAAAGGTCCCCTATTTTGAGGGGCTAAATCCTTTATCACGATGCTTTGCAGCGCCGATTGATGTATATTCGGTTGAATGTAAGAAGTGTTCAATCGGGTATACGAAGCCGATATTATGGTCTTTATTTTTTATATGCATTGTGTTAATTGTGCATGGGCTTAGTATGAACGGTCCTCTAATTGAAGAGGTTAAAATCCTTTACCACGATGCTTCGCCGCGCCAGATATCTTTGTATTTACTTTTGTTTATATATATGCATTGTGTTAATTGCGCTTGGGCTTAGTAAATGCGATGAAAGGTCCTCTAATTGAAGAGGTTAAAATCCTTTACCAGCGCTTCGCGCACCACATATCTTTGTATTCACTTTTTTATATATATATATGCATTGTGTTAATTGCGCATGGGCTAGTAAGTGCGATGAAAGGTCCTCTAATTGAAGAGGTTAAAATCCTTTACCACGATGCTTCTCCGCGCCAGATATCTTTGTATTTACTTTCGTTTCATATGTATGCATTACATTAATTGCGCATGGGCTTAGTAAGTGCGATGAAAGGTCCTCTAATTGAAGAGGTTAAAATCATTTTCCATGATGTTTTTCCGCACCGAATAAGGTGTATTCGATTGAGTGTGAGATGTGTTCAATCGGATACGCGAAGCCTGATATCATTTTCTTTACTTTATATATGCATTGTATTATGTGCGCATGGGCTTAATAAGTGGGATTAAAGGTCCTATATCGAGGGGTTAAAAGCCTTTACCACGATGGTTTGCCGCGCTTCTTGCCATGGCATTTATCTTTTAGCACATCATTGCTCTATTCACGCATGTATTATGAAAACCTATATAGTCATCCTTATCTTTGTACGCATCATAATGAAAAGCACATTTATTCCATTTTTTGCATCTTGTCATTACTTAGCGTGGCTTAACGTATTACAATCCATATATCCATGTTATGATAGCATCTGGGTATTATTTCTTGTGGTATATCGGATGGAAACCCAGACATAAATTCCGTAGCCGATTCTGAATGGACGGTAGTGCGTTCTGTACTTGGGATACAATTCCATGTACCACTTGGAAAAGTTCTCACATGTGTTTGTGTCCATATTAGTTATCTTCTTTTGCACCACGTCATAGCATGCTTACTTTAATGCCTAATTGCATCCTTAATTGTCTTTTTGCATTATGTACTTAGTTGACTCTTTATTTACGCATGGACATGTATTGGTTATTGTTTATGCTTCCGCACGTATAAGTATGATATGTCTATGAAATCACATGTTCGCCATTATTTGATTCCTTTTTATGTGTGCTTTCGTGGTTAGTGTGTGCTTGTGTTTCCATGAATACAATATGCCAATGAAGTTGTATGTTCGTTACTACTTTGACGTACTTTTAAGCATGCAATCTTAGATATATGCAAATTTAGGTGTAAGTTTTATTTTTGCGCATATGAACTTAGAAGCATGATACTCTTGGAAATAAGTGTTACTTAAGCTTGATTAAATTATTACACAAATCCTTTCATTACAAGTGACATAAGTAAGGGACCATTCTGAACCCAACGGTTGAGGTCTTCCCTCGCGAGGGTGAGTGCGGCCTTAAATCTCATTTTTCCCGTTCACACGGGTGGCGACTCCATTATTCTCCGGTTAGTCTCCCGTGGCTACTCCGTACTCCCAACTAGGCCGCGAGCCTAGAACAGCATGCGTCGTCCAGTTTCTGTGTCCCACAGTCTGGCGACTCCACTGGGATAGAGAATCGGCCCCTAAATATTGTCTTGTAATGTTTGGATTTATGTTCTAATTGACCGTGTCTATAGTGGATAAAATGGGGGTTTAATCAAAGGCATTTTGAGGCTAGGTAATGGTTTTGTGTCTTCCTTCATTCACTACCTTTCTAGAAGGAAAAGTTATGAAGGCACATATATAGCCATCTACCCGTAGCCTATTGTGATGGACTAATTTGGAGGACTCGTTGTTTATTCCTGTCACCAAGCGATAAGAGCCTAAGAGGCTACGGTACTTAAGAGAGCCTCGCTCCACCCTCCATCGGGAATCTACAATGGGAAATCCATTTGACACTCAGTCACACACACATAGCTCATTGGCACGTACCTTAGTGTATAAAAAAGGGTGCGCTCACTTGGTCGCTCGAACCCTTGATTGGGGAGACCTAGTTGTGGGCATCCTTCGCCGGTGAGAGCCTTTGTCTACACTCTTGCGAACCCACCCATAGACCGGGGTTGTATGGTTAATGTAAAAATTATTCCTTGATTATGTGCTTGTGGACCATCCTCATTTGGATGCAGTTGGACTATTGTCAGAAATGCGAACTTGCTGGGCCATTTAAACTGGGGCGAGTTCGTACCTTATGACCATTAGGCCCAAAGCTTCTGAAATGTTGATGGGCCATTCTGTAGAAATCATTGTTTTATGTTTGCATTATCTTTCTTTATGCTTGTGTTTGGGAACATCGTCGTTTGGATCCATTTGGACCATTTGTCATGGGATATGGGCTTGTTGGGCCATTTAAACTGGGACAAGAACGTATTATGACGATTGGGCCAAAGGCTTCTAAGTGATTGATGGGCCACTTTGTGCTTGTGTTCGGAACATTACCATTTGGAATTAGTTGGGCTCCTTGCCCATTTCACTCCTATGATAGTTAGCCCAAAAGCTTCTAAAATGATAACGGGCTGATTTGTCTGAAAATTTTAGTTGATTTAGTATGTTATATATGTTACATCATCTCATGCACCTCATACATATATATATATCATGTTAACACCTTCTATGTCTCAAAAAGACATCATAGATACCGTTTGGGTTAGAGAATGGACAAGACTCACTAAAAGAACAGTAACAGGCATGAGTGAATCCGTAACGAGGTATCCCGTATGGATCAGTTAGAGAACAGTTTTCCAAGATTATCGAACAGTTGCAAGCCTTGACTACCGCCATGGCAAATATGGATGTACCTCGTGCTGGGGGAAATTCTGAGAATGTGAGGCGCGAGGAGCCTCTGAATGGGTTGGGGGATGATATCCCCACTTTTGATGATGACATGTCAGAGTATGCAACAGGCAGAGTGATTGGTTCTCAGGCAGAATTTCAGAAGCTTCGGGATCAGGTTGAAACAGTTACCCGCAAAATGAGGCGTAAACATGAAGAGTTGTTAGATTATGAGGCAATGACCTTCGGATAACAGCTGCCAGCTCAGTTTAAAATGCCCGACATGGCCAAGTTTAATGGGAATGGAGACCCGAGAGTCCATCTGTAGTAATATGTCTCAGTCATGAGAGTGGGCCTATCACAGCGCCAGGTCCAAAAGATGTTTGGGATGTCACTCGAAGGGGCACCTGTGGTTTGGTATCATAGCCTTGAGCAGAAGGTTAAGGAAGATTGGAGAAAACTAGTTGATGCTTTTCTGAAGCAATATGTTACAGACTTAGAGATTGACTTGTCACTCCGTGATTTGGAGAACACTAAACAGAAGCCAGAGGAAAGTTTCAAAGAGTATGTGGATCGCTGGAGAAGCCAGCTTTTGAAAATGCAGACTCGGCCTTCAGAGAAAGACCAAATTAAGATGATTATCAAGGGCACCAAGCCCTCTATTTATGGTAAGCTGAGGAGGATGACCTCCATGATTACTGATTTCCGACAGTTGAGAGAGACTGTTATCGATATTGAAGAAGAGGAGGCTGAAAACAGAAAGTTTTATGGCCAAAATAGAAGAACGTTTGGGGGGCATTCTGAGACTAAACCCGCTACTGCCGAGGTTACTGCCATCAAGAACCGGCATTTCTCTAACCTGGGGAAGCCGTTATCTAAGGTGCTTGGGAAGTTGAAGGGACAAGGACTCCTAAAACCCTTAGAACCTAAACCACTTCCAGATCCTATACCACCCAACCTTGACCTAAGCTTGTATTGTCACTTCCATCAGAGGAGAGGCCACGAAACTGACAACTGCACCCGCTTAGGCATGAAATTCAAAACCTCATCGATGCTCACAAGATACCCGACCCAGAGAAAGAACAACCCAACACATATTGGAACCCCCTACCAAATTACCACTCCGTTCCACCACCCACCTACATGATCAACTCTAGATTGCCCGAAACTTTTGTCCTCCAAACCCTTAACCACAAGCTTCTTACATGGAGATAGGGGATGACAGTGAAGAACCGTAGGTCAAGAAAGAAGGCAATGCTGCGAATGATGAAATTGTTCCTCCTAGTTTATTTGATCCTGCATTTTTAATATAGACATTGATTTGGTCTACCTGTTCGAACCATTTCTTAAATGATAATAAAGACGTTCATTTTGTTTACTTGCCTGAGTCTCTCCCTCCAACCTGCAACATGAGTATATTTGAGAAAAGCATTCAACCTTGGGACTATGAAATTCAGTGATGTTTAGAACACGGGGAATCTTCGGAAGCAACAACAGTACAGTCAGTTTCAGAAATGAATCAATATCATCTTGGGGGCGAGGCCCATATTATCAGCATCAGTTTAGGGGCTCAGGCCCACATCAGCATCAGTTTGGGGATGAGTCCCAGGGCCGAGGCCCACATCAGTATCAGCTTAGGGCCAAGGCCCACATCAGTTTAGTTTGGGGATGAGTCCCAGGGCCGAGGCCCACATCAGTATCAGCTTGGGGCGAGGCCCACATCAGCATCAGTTTAGGGCCGAGGCCCACATCAATATCAGCCCACATATGTATCAGTCTGGGGCTGAGGCCCATATCAGTATCAGTCAAGGCCAAGGCCCACATCAGTATCAGCTTGGGGCGAGGCCCACATCAGCATCAGTTTAGGGCCGAGGCCCACATCAGTATCAGCTTGGGGCAAGGCCCACATCAGCATCAGTTTATGGCCGAGGCCCACATCAGTATCAGCTTGGGGCGAGGCCCACATCAGCATCAGTTTAGGGCCGAGGCCCATATCAGTATCAGCTTGGGGCAAGGCCCACATCAGCATCAGTTTATGGCCGAGGCCCACATCAGTATCAGCTTTGGGCGAGGCCCACATCAGTATCAGCATCAGTTTAGGGCCGAGGCCCACATCAGTATCAGCTTGGAGCGAGGCCCACATCAGCATCAGTTTAGGGCCGAGGCCCACATCAATATTAGCTTGGCGAGGCCCAGATCAGTATCAGCATCAGTTTAGGGGCGGAGGCCCATATCAGTTTCAGTTTTGGGGATGAGTCCCAAGGCCGAGGCCCACATCAGTTTCAGTTTAGGGACGAGTCCTAGGGACGAGCCCACATCAGCATCAGTTTGGCCGAGTATGGCACTCCGAAAGTGGAGCATGGTTCGAAAATGGACTACTATCACATCTCGCTGAAAATGGCACTCTGAAAGTGGAACATGGTTCGAAAATGGACTACTTTCACATCTCGCCGAAAGTGGCACTCCAAAAATGGAGCACGGTTCGGAAATGGACCAAGGAAGGCCTAACCCATCGGAATATGATACATATCCATGCATACATATCACATACATGCAATGTTTGTTTTGTGTTCGTAGGTTTGTAGCGGCAAAAACCATCTCATCAAATAACGGTTCAAAAATGAGCCACATTCTCGCACAGCACGGTTCGAAAATGGACCGCTACCAATACAGATGCCGAAAATGGCGCCCCAAAATGGAGCACACATAGCAGACGCCAAAAATGGCACTCCAAAATGGAGCATCCACAACATATGCCGAAAATGGCGTTCCAAAATGGAGCACACACAGCAAAGGCCGAAAATGGCGTTCCAAAATGGAGCACACACAGCAAATGCCGGAAATGGCGCTCCAAAATGGAGCATACACACAAAAGATGCCGAAAATGGCGCTCTAAAAATGGAGCACAGTTAGGGAATGAACCAGGGGTTGCAGCACCTCACCACCAAATCAACTCAACTCAACACATGGTAAGTCAAGTGCAGCTGGCGAGCCAGGTAAGTGAAAATACATTGCATAACTTTGATAGGATTGTCACTGTTACACATTACACAAGTCCCATCAAAGTAGGGGCGACTGTAGGCACTGCATTTTTGCATGTGAGTCCCTATGATGAGTCTCATCTGGAGACACTACCTTTTTAGTTAAGGATATTGCGGGAAACGGTCGTCGGAAGGGAAACGGTGTTTCATTAGATTTTTATTCACTTTTTTAGCTCCAAGCTCGCTCGTTGGACCTCCATTTAAAAGCACCTTTAGCCTAAAAAACCCAGAACCATTTAACATTGGCCCAAACCCACTCACCAAACCAACACAACACCTAGCATACCAAGACAAAGCCCACGCTCACACCCACCTAGGCCCACACGCCCATGGCCTCTAAAATACACCCAAATTAAATTAAATATTAATTAAATTAAATATTAACTAAATAAGATATTAATTAAGTCATTTACCAAATTAAATAAGACATAAAATATAATTATACCAAATTAAAATATTGTAACTTCCTAATCCAAAATATTATATACTAAATTAAAGAAAACATTAAATTAAATCATACCTAAATAAGATAAATCACAAATATTATATACCTTACTTAACCAATCATGCATAAACTAGATAAATCAAATATACAACCTTCCTAATTCACCAAATTTTGTCCCCCCCATCAATCCATTGATTTCCTTATCCAACACCAAATCAAATCCTCTCTTTAATGCCAAAATCCATTCCTTGTGAGCCAAGGAGAAGCCCTAGCCCTTCTCTATATAAACAAAGCCAAACTAAGCCTCTCCCCTCCTCTCAGAATTCACGCCCAACCCTAGCTCCTCTCCAACAATTCCACTCTCGGTAGTGACCAAAAAAAAAAGAATCAACCTCTCCATTCTCACGGTGACAAGCCAATAAACAAACCCTTAACAGCTACCTAACCCTCACCTTGACACGTCCAGCACCATGCTCACTCACCCTGCACACGCCAACAGCCACATGCCTTCATCAGACCTTCACGCATAGCCAATTCAACGCAGCCATTGTCCACTCACGTTCAACACCTAGCCTTCACCACTCAGTACATCAACACCTAGACTTCGCCACACATCAACATAGCAGCCCCCTTCTAAACCACGCACGCCATCAGCACTCAATCTTCATAACATGTTAACATCTACCAACCCTAACGCCCCACACTTAAGCCACAATAAAGCCCTCCTTTCACGCACTGCCCACACAAAACAACAAAAGACCGAGACACTCTCTGCCCCTCACACTTTCGCACCAACAACCCCATATAACTGCCGCATCTTGCACCCCGAACTGCAGTATATTAGACACACAAAACAGTACAGAAACCGCCAAAAACAGTCCCCAAAACACCTAAAACAGTAGCCCTAATAATGACCCGAACAGTGAGCAGAAAATACAGAGGAAACAGTAGCAAAACGGAGGCCAAACAGCAAGCAAAATAGCAAAACAGTGATCTAAGACGCTAAACCAGTGAACCAAAGAAGTTGCGGAGCTTTACCCTTCCAATCTCCGTGAAACGCAAGTTCGAAAGTCGGCAAGAAAGGTTAGACCTAAGGGTATTTTCCATATTCATTTTGTGTTTTATTTTTATTATTTATTGAGTATTGTTCGCATGATTATTATGTTAAAATGCATGTTGTGGCCCTTGAGTAGATAAATATGCATGTATTACGAAATATTATATGTTGTGTCAACTCTCGCGGTATATCGGATGGAAACCCGGACCTAAATTTCATAGCCGATTCCGAATGGACGGTAGTATGATCTGTACTCGGGATACAACTCCACGTACGCTTGAGTAAACGGCACATTCTTTTGTTTTATGTTGCTTTGATTTACTTGTTATTTGTCATTTAAATTCCGCACGTTATTTGTTTATGCATGATGTGATCGAGCGCATGGGCTTAGTAAGTTGAATTAAAGGTCCTCCATTTTGAGGGGTTAAAATCATTATCACGATGCTTTACCGCGCCGATTGATGTATATTCGGTGGAATGTAAGATGTGTTCAATTGGGTATACGAAGCCGATATTATGGTCTTTATTTTTTATATGCATTGTGTTAATTGCGCATGGGCTTAGTAAGTGCGATGAAAGGTCCTCTAATTGAAGAGGTTAAAATCCCTTACCACGATGCTTCACCGCGCCAGATATCTTTGTATTTACTTTTGTTTATATATATGCATTGTGTTAATTGCGCATCGGCTTAGTAAGCGTAATGAAAGGTCCTCTAATTGAAGAGGTTAAAATCTTTTACCACGATGCTTCGCCGCGCCGGATATCTTTGTATTTACTTTCGTTTCATATGTATGCATTGCATTAATTGCGCATGGGCTTAGTAAGTGCGATGAAAGGTCCTCTAATTGAAGAGGTTAAAATCCTTTGCCACGATGCTTTGCCTCGCCGAATAAGGTGTATTCGATTGAGTGTGAGATGTGTTCAATCGGATACGCGAAGCCTGATATCATTTTCTTTACTTTATATATGCATTGTATTATGTGCGCATGGGCTTAATAAGTGGGATTAAAGGTCATATATATCGAGGGGTTAAAAGCCTTTACCACGATGTTTTGCCGCGCTTCTTGCCATGGCATTTATCTTTTAGTACATCATTGCTCTATTCACACATGTATTATGAAATCCCATATAGTCATCCTTATCTTTGTACGCATCATAATGAAAAGCACATTTATTCCATTGGTTGAATCATTTACCTTAGTCTTGGCTTAACGTATTACAATCCATATATCAATGTTATAATAGCATTTGGGTATTATTTCTTGTGGTATATCGGATGGAAACCCAGACATAAATTCCGTAGCCGATTCCGAATGGACGATAGTGCGGTCTGTACTTGGGATACAATTCCACGTACCACTTGGAAAAGTGCTCACATGTGTGTTTGTGTCCATATTAGTTATCTTCTTTTGCACCACGTCATAGCATGCTTACTTTAATGCCTAATTGCATCCTTAATTGTCTTTTTGCATTATGTACTTAGTTGACTCCTTTATTTACGCATGGACATGTAATGGCTTTTTGTTTATGCTTCCGCACGTATAAGTATGAGATGTCTATGAAATCACATGTTCGCCATTATTTGATTCGCTTTTATGTGTGCTTGCGTGGTTAGTGTGTGCTTGTGTTTCCATGAATACAATATGCCAATGAAGTTGTATGTTCGTTGCTACTTTGACGTACTTTCAAGCATGCAATCTTAGATATATGCAAATTTAGGTGTAAGTTTTATTTTTGCGCATATGAACTTAGAAGCATGATACTCTTGGAAATAAGTGTTACTTAAGCTTGATTAAATTATTACACAAATCCTTTCATTACAAGTGACATAAGTAAAGGACCATTCTGAACCCAACGGTTTGAGGTCGTCCCTCGCGAGGGGTGAGTACGGCCTTAAATCTCATTTTCCCGGTTCACACCGGGTGGTGACTCCATTATTCTCCGGTTTAGTCTCCCGTGGCTACTCCGTACTCCCGACTAGGCCGCGAGCCTAGAATAGCATGCGTCGTCCAGTTTCTGTGTCCCACACTTAGAATCTCCAACAATGGTATCAGAGCTTGGTTAAAAGCATGAAAATTATTTAGGGCTTAAAATTGGGTAAACTTGATTTTGAGCATGATTAATGAAATTGGATGGATTAGTATGCTTAAATGTGTTTTAATTAAGGATTGATTGGATCAATTTATTGAAATTATGTTTGGAACAAATTTCCCCAATATTTTGGTCATGGCCGAAAATGTGATGCCCTAAAATGTCTTGGGATTTTTGATTTTTGACAATTGGATGTTTGGAAATCATTCGGGAATATGATTTAATGTTGATTGTGGGTTTAATTGGATTGAAACCGAATCGGACAAAAATTACTCCTATATTGCCGAGACATTATGAGCATGATTGGGTTTGATTTTTTGTTAATTTTTGTTGGACACTAATTGATGTAGATGAGCATGATTAATTAGCTTAATTTTTATTTTGGAAATAATGATTTGGGTGATTAATTATGTTAATGCACTTTGATTAATTAAATTGTAAAATTGGATTTTAGTAATTTAGTTAATTTGGCTAATTTTGGAAATTGGGCTTGAAATGTTGTAAATGGGCTTATTGGGCTTTGTTGTACAAAGTTGGGTTAAGGAAAATTGGATTGGATCCAATTGGGCCCAAAACCGCCTCCATAAAGCCCAAATGCGACTTCATGGACCTTTAAAGTTTAATTGGGCCTAATGGGCCAAGATTGATTTCTAGGCTTATGGGGTAACTCCCGGATTGGATTTTGGTTATTCGGTTTGACCAGAGTTGACCAAAAGTCCACGCCTCAAGAAATTAATTAAAAGCCCATTGGACTTTAATTAAATTGACGTTAGACGTTAAACGGGCTTTGAGACCCGTAACGATTAAATTTGGAATTTAAGTCGTAAAGGTTCGTAAATAAAGTGTGATATTTAATTTGGAATTAAATAGTGAATTAGAATTGAATGCATATTAAATTGGATTTAATGATGTAGTTTAATTTAATTCGAGAATTCGTACTTTGAGTACTTATTCGCAAAAACGAGTTTGACTCGAGAGCAAAATCAAATCGTTGTTTGAACATTGGATGATCACTAATTATCAGATTAATTAATTTGATTAGATTGATTGATAACATGCTTGTGTGAATACATGGTTGCGATGCATGAATAATGTATATCGGATGGATATTAGATGGGTGGGGCAATTTTAGAAATTGTTGTACTAAATTTGGAATTTATTAATTGGACCTGCGTGTCCAGCCTTATTACCTCCTTATTCTTTGTATTCTCTTCTCACCTATTCCCCTCAATGTAAATGAGGTTTCTTTAGAAGTGTAGTGTAACGGGTAGAAGAAATATTTGTGCTAGCTGGAGAAAGAAAGGGAAAGATTTGATCTAGGATCAATGTGTAAAGTATACATCCGCTTATCATTATTATTTTATTATATGCGCTTTATTATGTATTTAGAATGCATGTTTAAGGGTGTATGATGATGAGACCTTAACAAAGATAATAAATTGGTTGCCAATTTGCACGCGAAAAACCCTCGCAAAATATTAAACGTTTTTTCTTTCATTGAGTGATTCTCACTCAAGATCCGAGACTGGCATTGACTTGTTGGCCAAAGTCAAGGCCTTTGTCCGTCGAGGATGTGTTTGAATCACGAAGGCTTTGTTCCATAACAGTGTCTTGTCCAAGTTGTGGTTTGTTGGCCAAAGTCAAGACAACGTCTTGTCCATCGACATTGATTACGAAGCTTTCCATGGTCAATGGGTCGCGCTTGACTGGGATCACTAAGTTTGTTGTGCCAAAGCCAAGGTTTAGTTGATTCAGAGGAAAAAGGTTAGGTAATACATTGGATGTATTGGCATATATAAGATATATGTTTAGGACTTAGATGTCCGCCTACTGGATCTAGGAATTGGATTGGATCCAATTGATCTTAGAGATCTACCTAGTTAATTATCATACAATTTGTTGGCCAAAGTCAAGATTGTGTGATATTTAACGGGATCCTAGCCCACTAGGAAACACGGTTTCCTGAGTACTCGACAGAGGGTTAGAGGCTCGCCGAAAAATAGTGGGAGGCAAGAATTGAATTTGCAATATTCGTTTAATTACTTGCCATACGCACTCATTCAAATATCATTCGTCAATTAAATGTTAGTTGGACTAATATTTAAATTGTTGTTTTAATTAACAGTTGGACTGTATTATAGTTGATTATATAATTGGATTATAGTAATCAATATATTTGAATTAATTAATTTCAATTAATAGTTGATTTTATAGTTGGACTATAGTAATCAATATAATTGAGGTTAATTGATTTAAATTATATTTGATTGTATAGTTGGACTATAATAATCATTATAATATATAGTACCCCAAATCGTTGATTAAATAGTTGGACTATTAAAATCAAGATAAAAATGAAAGATTGACATTTAAAACATAATCCTAGGGAAAATGTATTTAAATGGTTTAATTTTTAAATTGGGAATAAAATTTCAAGATGGTCCTGGAAAATAATAAGTTACTTTATTTGATAAAATAACATATTAGGCCTAAGCCCGGAGTTAAGCAAATAGTAGAGCATAATCTTTGGAAGATTTATGTGATGATAACTTAAGTGTTTAATCCATTAAGCTTGTCGCAGTAGACTCCTTAATTTCTGAATCAGAACTAAGGATTAGATCCTTAAAGTATGATAAAGAAATTGAAGGATTTTCAAAGATCTATTTTAGATTTTAGAAGTACTAATATTGCAATAGTAAACTCTTGGAGGGTTAATGACTATTCTCAATGAGATAAAGTCAAAACTTTGCAATTAGGCAAGTAGCGCTAGTCGCACTTTACTTCGATATTCTAGAAGGCCGAGGCTAGGCCAAAGGCTTCTGGAGTGTTGAAAAAGGGCAAAGGCAAAATCATTATATTCTTCTGGGAAGATAAAGGACATATCCCAAAATGTCTGCCTAAATGTGGCAAACAGGATCGCGGAAGCGTGACTGCCGTTTGGACAAAGCAGACATTAAGGAATTGAAGACGGGACAAGGCTCTGACTTCAAATATGTTTGTCATAATTATGTTCACTATTAGTATTGAAATTGGATTTTAAATACTAAGTGTGGTACATAAATATATACTGATGTTCAAAATCTGCTATGAGCAGGATTAGGAAACTGTTATAATGTAACTAGTTTGACTAGAAACATTATCTATGTATCAGTGTTTAACCCACTGTGGGTTTACCTTTATATTCTAGAACACTAAAGTGTTTTATTATATAAGGATGATATTAAGATAAACACATTAGATGTGAATAACAGAATTTATATTTTTGAATATAAATAAATCTCAAACATATTACATGACAAATAAATAGCTCAAACTGATTTGATCAGGTGAAACTATTTGTGGCATTGTTGTCTGGGACACAATCTAAACAAGACTCGTATATCCACACTTTTGAAGAGTGGATACTAGGACTAATTTGATTCCAATCAAATAAAGTCTACGAATCTAGTTTATTGGGCAATGTGCCTATAACACTATTTACTTGGTAAAAGTGTAAATGCCACCGATCTGTTAGCCCTAGTTCATAGTGAAGCAAGTGGGCCCATGTCTAGCTAGGCTAGATGTGGATATGAATATTTCGTGACTTTTACGGATGTGGCATCGCGTTATGGTTATGTGTTTCTCTTGAAGAACACAAATCGGAAACTTTTAAGTTTCGACACGAAATAGACAAACACATCGGCTAAAGTATAAAACTGTCACGGTAAGACCGTAATGGAAAATAATTAAGCAATAAGTTTCTAATATACTTGAAAGAGTATAGTATTCTTTCAAAAGATGACTCCTCCAGAAACACGTCAGTTTGACGGTGTGTCCGAACTGAGTAACCGAATTTTGTTGGACATGATAAGGCAAATCATGAGTCGCTCTGAGCTACCATTTCCTTCAACGGATAAGCATAAATAGTGCAGAACTTATTTAGAATAAGGTTCCATAAAAATCTATTTGACAGATATCATATTAGATATGAACATGAAAGAAACCAGGTTTCTCATTCCTGAATATTTGGGTATGCTTGGCATATGTTTGGATGATACCAAACTAAAACCCAAATTAGATAAGTGCCAATGTAGGTTATCCTAGGGATACATAAGTTTAGTACTTATACAACTCACAAGAGAACAATTAGATTGTTGCTCGCCATGTGGTTTTCCTAAGAGGAATACCGATATGCAGTGGTAAGTGGGAGGATAGTAAAACTCGATGAAAATCGGAGTAATATTATTCAAGGCACCCATTCCTTAATGGAACATTAATAGTTCATCAAGGATGAAACTATACTATTAATCTTCGTATACACAAGAACCGCGTAAGTCGGAAAGAGTCAGAAAACAACCTGGAGTATGGGTTTCTGATCTCACCTCATAAAGATGTCTATCTTTTTTAGGTATACCAACTGACTACGTATGAGGAAGTGATACAATGTATCAACTCCCTAATTATGACAAAGTGTCATGAATCCGAAATGGATTCCATGTATATCAACTTAGTTTGGATACTAGTTGATGTACCGCAAGGCATTGTGCCTATTGGTACTATATAAGTCTTCAAGGAAGACGTACATGGATGGCAACATACCAACGTATAAAGCTAGGCTTTTAGCGGAAAGGTATCGTTATCAACATTGTGCTGATTACGATTCAACCTTTTAACTGTTGCCACGGTAAATCCATTTGGATAATGCTTCCTAAAGCTGCGTGTTTCATTTATGAAATATGACAGCTTTACGGGAAAATGGCTTTCCTGAAAAGGAAACCTTTTGGAGGATGTTTACAACATCCTGTCAGTTTTGTCGTACCAAAACTAGCAAACAAGGTTTGCAGGTTATTTGATCCATGTTTGGATTGAAGCAAGCATAGGTTCTTGGAATTATCGTTTTTGATGTAATCATAATGGTTTGTGATTTTAATCAAAACGAAAAATGATTCTTGTGTATATAAAGAGGGTTAGTGGGAGCGCACTGACAGTGGCTGTCCTATAAAAATAATGATAATATATCATTTCTTGGAAAGGATATTCCCATATTAAAAAAAATCGGCGAAAGCTTGGCTTTCAGAAAACTCTCCGAGAAATCGTACATTGAAAAATGTACGTGACCTGGTGTCTCATACGCTTTGAGCATATGGATTCACAATCAGGCCAATCCAAGTGATAGTCACTAGATTGAAGTTAAGAACATACTTAGTGTCTTAGATAACTAAGGATGTTGTCTTAATCTATGGGGAAGGAGAACTTGAAGTGACTGGGATCACTGTAGCAAGTTTCCTAAAAGATAAAACGACTAAAAGTCGCAAACGGTACTATACAGTTTGAATAACGGAACAGTGAGCTGGAAATCTTCCAAGCAAGATACCGTTACCGTATAAACAACAAATGCGGGTTATTGCTGCAGCTGAGGCAGCAATGGAAGTCTTCTGGGTCGATAAATAAATCTAATTAGATTAGATATAATTCTGTTAGCAGCTGAGCTAGGCTTGAGCATAGGCTAAAGAATTAATTGTCTCATCAACGATCCAGATATATACTTCGATATTCATCTGATTCATTCGGATCATTGATGAGTGATAAATGTATCACTATTTCCCACTCATTTAACTTAATATTTTGTATAGTTTCTTGAGTTTTGTGAATATTTTGATGTGTTTTGTGTTATTTTGTAGATAAATAAAGTTTCAGGACATTCTGGAGGTGATTTGAAGCAAAACTGTGAAATTTGGTGAAATTTGGCAAAAAGGGTATTTTGGTAATTTTGGACGTCCCGACACAAATTTTGGTAATTTTGGGCATCCCGACACTAAAATAAAGTTTCAGGACATTCTGGAGGTGATTTGGAGCAAAATTGTGAAATTTGGCGAAAAGGGTATTTTGGTAATTTTGGGCATCCCGACACCGAGGGTATTTTAGTAATTTAACCACCATGCCACGTGTCAAAGATTCAACGAGCCGTCATTTTTAGCACACCATGCCACGTGTCGAAAATTCAGCGATCCAAAAAAATTAATAATAAAAAAATAAAAATCAGAAAAATAATAAAAAAATAAAAATCAGAAAAATAATAATAAAAAATTAGATTTTTTTGCCTATAAATAGATTTCGAATTTTTAGTTTCAAATGTACCTCTTCCTCTGAAATCCCTATAAATAAATTGAGAGTTCTTCATATTTTCTTCTTTTATTCAGTTTTATTTTACGCTTTGTAGTAGTAATTCTATCCATCCATGAGGGGGTAACTTCTCTATGCTGAGGTAATAAGGTAATTCTTTTACTTTTGCTATTTAGATTAATCTCCCTTAAAATATAATATATAAACTATTTAAAATCTGAATTAATAAAAAGATACCACCATTCTAGGTCGGTTGGTTATTCAATTTAAACTGGTTAAACCTGACTTAATGAGGATACCGCCATTCTAGGTCGGTTGGTTTAAATTTATATTTCTGTTCCGCCTTATGGCTGGTATATTTGAATTTGAATTAATCAGGATACCGCCATTCCGGACGGTTGGTTTAAAATATCACAAGATTATATATTATATTATTGGGAGATATCTAAATAGTATATAGTAGAAGTTATTCCTTTTACATTAGCATTTCATTTATTTATTTTAATTACTTTCTGCAATTTCATTTTCTGTCTTTTAAATTTATATCAGCTTTAGTTATGTGTTGTAACTAAGTTAAATATCTAGGGTTGTGATAAAATCTAATATCACCGATTTAAAAAGGGTTAGATTATAGTTTGGGTAATTAAAGAATTATTTGTTGAGTCATAACCTTAATGCCTTTTTATTAACTGATCACTAATAAAATTGATTAGATAAAACTTAAAATGAACTAGACATAGAGATTTTAAGTTTAAAGACCTTATACTCAACAACCCACGATCTTCTTTAAGGATAGATAAACCTTTAATAGATTTCCTTACAGGATAGACATATACCTGTCGGGCGGGGGTAATCAATAATTGGAATTTAATCTTAATGAATCTAGGTAATTTAATTGACATAGACATATGGTTCAATTTGATTATTCTAGGTATTTGTAAATGACCATCGGAAAAGGCTTTTACATAATTTAGTATTCCAGATTAATAATTCAATAATTTACCTAACTATGATATAACTACTTCATCTTTTAAAAGATATTAGAAAGATTCGCAACCCTAGATCTTTGAGTCTTTTATTTTCCTTAGTATTTTCTTTTGTCTTTTTATTTATTTATTTATTTAGCAAATCTACAAAGCAGATCATTTCAAGCAATCATTCACTTCTCCCTCAATTAGATATTTGTAAATAAATAGTATCAACAACTAATAACAATAGTAGGAATTAAGTCCTCGTGGGATCGATATTTTTATACTACTTGAACGATACGTGCGCTTGCGTTATACGTGTGTGTTTACGCCGGTCAATCATACATCGTGGCGATGTGATGATCGATAAATCACATCAGATAATAATCATGCAAATCTGTTGACGAAAGCATTTCTCAGCAGTTTTAGCCAACCGTACATAGTTCGGGTGTCAAGCACTCGAGTGACTGGCTATAGGCCAAGTGGGAGATTGTTGGACAATTATGACCCATAGCATCACTATTTGTACATATCATAGTGTTGTTGTATAAATTAACTATGTGACAAAGGATATTGCACTCTTATCATTTGTGATTAGATCACCAAGATATATAATGATAGGAGGTCCCTGTGATTTGTTCCTGGATTGAGAATGATATGAGACAGTATCAATCCACGAAGGATAAATCATTTAATATCCCTAATCAGAGCATTATCGAGATTGGACATCGATGAATGAATAAAAGACTAGTATTACACTTGTGCGCGTTGTGAGGGCACAACGGCATAGTTCTCATATATTTGGGTATAGGATACTCATGCAAGTGTAATATGAGGTTGTGTTTCACCGATGGTACGGGAAACAGCTTCGCTCTGGATAAGACCCCCTCAGAATTCCATTGGTAGTATGACTATGTGTCTATGGAAATCCGAAATTAGGGTAGGTGTTTTTGGTCTTAACCTGAGACTTGCACCGCTAATACTTGCGACAATCAATATACTTTGGTTGAGGTCGTCCAGGGCTTTAACAGGTTCTGTGTACGCCAATGCTGGGTATATTGAGAATCGTAGTGTGTTGGGTGTGATGTCAAGACGGAAGTGTCACTTCAGTCATATGGAGTTGATGATCGCGCAGGGATACAGAACTGGTTCTCTATATAAGGTTGCAACCGTCGGGATAATATGACTTGGTCATGATTATCCGATTTTAAAGAGACTAGTTGATCGTATCCGATATATGCTTCGTACGGGGCAGACACTGTACCAGCCCCAGGCCTTGCATGTGATCATCTGATACTGGACAGAAATACACAATACTACGTATACTACGCCTGATACAGATCTTTTATTCCTGTAAGGATATTTCCGGAGAATTGGGGAGGCATAACGCTTTGCTAGAAGCCAACCTTGTCTTGTAATTCGGTATAAACGTAGTACGAGGTACTTACGTGTTCGGATAGTCCGACGACCGAATTTACTGCCAACATATCTGGGGATCTCATGGGTCGCTTCCCAAAGATTCATTGATGACGTATGACTCGCACTTTAATTAATCTGGGATTAATAAGATGAGAGAGAAAATTAATCTAGGATTAATTGCGGAGATATTTTATCTGGGATAAAATATCATTTAAAGAGAGAGAATGATTAATTTGGAATTAATCGATTAATTAATATATTCAATATATTAAATGAAATTGGATTTCGACGTGGAATTGAAATTAGATTTTAATTCGGGCGAACGAATTAATTTAGAATTAATTCGTTAGCGACGTGAATAGTGACTTCGCTAGACGTAATCATTTAATTACGTCGCAACGGAAAATTCGTTAATTTGGACTTAGCGAACTCGAGCCCAAGATTATTTGAGCGCATTCGCATTTCGAATTCGAGTACGGCACGTAAGTCAAATCAAGCGTCAAATCAGTAGTCGCATCAAGCGTCAAATCATTAGTCACTTTGAGTGATGTGACAACTTGTCACTTGATTTGATTGATTGATGGATTGATTGAATGATGTTGGTGGTTGGAATTAATTGCCTTGACCTTTTGGGAAAAGCAAAATCAATTAAATAATTTTGGAAATTAAATTTGTGTATTAGATACACAAAATCCCTCAACCAAATCGATCTCTCTCCTTTTTATTTTGGAGCCAAAACTCTTCTCTCTTCTTCCTCTCATCTCTCACGCCCCTCTTGGGCATTTTCTGGTTTCATTTTTCTGCTGGGCAGAACCGAAATTAGAAGGAAGCAAAGTGTGATTTTGTGGCAAAATCGAGAGTGCTAGCACACTCCGGGATCATGCGAAGGTGATAGGGAAGTCCACCCATGAGCCGGG
>SKCR01010381.1:0-22367 GCA_019454045.1 Zanthoxylum bungeanum | reverse complement strand
ACTTGCATTGGTGATCCTAGTCACCTCAAGTTCTCCATCTCCATAAATTAAGAAAGCATCCTTAGTCCGTCTAAGATACTAAAGGATGTTCTTAACATCAATCCAGTGACCATCACCTGGATCGGCCTGATAGTGACCGCAGATGCTCAAAGCATATGAGACACCAGGTCGCGTACATGTTTGTCAATGTACGAGTTCTCAGAGAGTGCCAAAAACTTTTAGATCTATCCCAGTAGATCCTTATTTCTAGAATAAAGGTTGCCTCTCCCAATAATTTTCTTGGAGAATTTTAATGAAAGCCAAGCTTTCACCGATTTTAGTATGGGAATGTCGTTGCTAAGAAGCAATACATCATCAACGTATAGGACAATGAATGTCAATGCGCTCCCATTAACCTTCTCATATACACAAGAATCATCTACGTTTTGAATGAAACCATATACCATTATGATCTCATCAAAACGTTGGTTCGACGAACCCAATGATTGCTTTAATCCATAAATGGATCAATTTAACATGAAAACCTTGTTTGAATGTTTTGGCACGACAAAACCGTCAGGCTGTTGTAAATAAACATCCTCCAAAAGGTTTCCGTTAAGGAAAGCGATTTTGACGTCCATCTGCCATATTTCATAATCAAAATATGCAGCATTAGCAAGCATTATATGAATGGATTTCATCATGGCAATGGGTAAAAGGTTTCATCGTTATCGATACCGTGTTGATGATGATACCATTTCGCTACAAGCCTAGCTTTGTACGTTTGTATGTTGCCATCCATGTCTATCTTCACCATGGAGACCTATTTACTACCAATAGGCACAATGCCTTATGGTACATCAACTAGTGTCCAAACTTGGTTGTATACATGGAATCCATTTTGGACTTCATGGCACTTTGTGATAAAGCGGAGTCGATACCTTGTATCGCTACCTCATACGTAGCCGATTTATTATCCTCAATAAGATTAATGTCTACATGATGTGAGATCAAAAACCCATACCTCTAAGGTTATTTTCTGACTCTCTCTGACCTACGCGGTTCTTGTGTATTAGAAGATTGTGGTACAGTCTCATCCCTGATGAACTGTTCATGTTCCGTGAGGGGATTGGTGCCAGGAACAGTATCACTCCGATTTTCATCGAGTTCTACTTTTCTCCAACTTACCACTGCATTTAGGAATTCTTCTAAGGAAAACCACATGGAGAGCAACAAATATTTTTTTCTCTTATGGGTTGTGGAAATAATATCCTTTGGTTTCCCTAGGATAACCTACAAATAGGCACTTATCCGATTTAGGTTCTAGTTTGGCACCGTCCAAACATTTAATATATGCCCAGCATACCCAAATCTTCAGGAATGAGAAACCCGGTTTTTTTCCTGTCCATATTTCATATGGAGTCTGTCTAACAGACTTTGTCGGTACCTTATTTAAAATAAGTATTGCACTGTTCAATGCATATCCCTTGAAGGAAATTGATAGCTCAATGTGACTTATTATTGACCCTACCATGTCCAACAAAGTTCGGTTTCTCCGTTCGGACACACCATTCAATTGAGGTGTTTTGGGAGGAGTCCACTGGGAAAGAATACCATACTCTTTCAAGTAATCGAGAAACTCATTGCTCAAGTATTTTCCACCATAGTCCAACCGTGATGTTTTAATACTTTTACCGGTTTATTTTTCTACTTCGTGTCAAAACTCTTTAAATTTCTCAAAAATTTTCGACTTGTGTGTCATAAGATACATCCGTAAAGGTTACGAAGTATTCATATCCATTTCTAGCCTGGCTAGACACCGGCCCGTATATGTCACTATGATCGAGGGCTAACAGCTTGGTGGCACATACACCCTTACCGTTAAAAGGATTTTTAGGCAGTTTTCCTAATAAATAGAATTCGCAGACATCATATGAATCAGGATCAAATCCATCCAAGTATCCACTCTTCGAAAGTGTGGATATACGAGTCTTGTTAATGTGTCCCAAACGACAATGCCACAGATAAGTTTCATCTATTTTACTCAATTTGAGCCTTTTATTTGTCATGTTATATGTTTGAGATTCGTTTATATTAAAAATATAAAGACCATTATTAACATCTGCTGTACATATCAAAATGTCATCTTTATATACAAAACACCCAGTGTTCCGGAATATAAAGGTATACCCGCATCGGGTTAAACAAAATGCAGAGATGATGTTCCTAGTCAAACTAGGTATAAAATAACAATCACCTAATGTAATTACATGCCCCAATGGCAGATACAAAACATAGGTCCCAACGGCCAAAATAGCGACTTTCGTCCCATTTCCGACTCGTAGGTCGATCTCGCCTGAAGCCAGTATCCTGCTAATCAGCAGATGCTTCACACCAGTACATGTATGAGTACCACATCCAGAATCAAAAATCCAATTTTTAAAACCAGTAGTGGACATGTTTATAACAAACATACCTGAAGTCGAAGCCTTGCCCGTCTTCACTTCCTTTAACTCCGCCTTGTACTCATGACAGTCACGCTTCCAGTGACCCCGTTTGCTACAATGTAGGCAGACGTCTTTGGATATGTCCTTAGTCTTCCCAGAAGACTTTGATGATTTGGCCCTGCCATTTTCTTCCTTTTTCTTCACACCCCCAGAAGCCTTCGGCCAAGCCTTGGCCTTCTGGGATGTCAAACTAAGGTGCACCTCGCGCTTCTTGCCCTTCAGAAGCTCTGGCTCTGCTTCCTTCAGCATCGCCATCAACTCTCCAAGAGTCTTTTCTTGGTTCATCATGTTATAGTTCATGATGAACCCGCCCCAACAATCGGGCAGAGACTGTAAGATCAAATCTATAGAAGTATCGGCCTCAAAGGTTATGCCCAGCTGACCTAGCTGTTCAATGTCAGCAATCATCTGCGACACATAATGCTTCTTTTACAATTCGTACTTCTGAGATCTAAGGTTAGATCTGTAAAGATCCTTCAATTTCAACATCATACTATAAGGATCCAATCCTTTGTTCTGACGACGAAACTAAGGTGTCATTGCGGCAAGCATGACGGATTTAGCACTAAGGTTATCATCACGATGAGTCTTCCAAAGCTCATGCTCTACTATTTGCTCAACTCTAGGCTCAAGCCCGAGAGGTTTCTCTATAACATAGAGTAACTTCTCAGCTCCCAGGACTATCCTGAGATTCATTTCCTAATCTGGAAAATTGGAGCCGTTAAAGACATTATCGCCCATGATGATGTCTCTAACGCTAATCTTTCCAGCCATCTCGATTGCAATAGTCCAACTATCCAATCAACGATTTCGGGTACACTCAAAATGCAATGGTTACTATAGTCCAACTATATAACCAACTACAAGTGGAGTAGTGTGAAAACAGTCCAACTGTTTAATGAAAGTAATAAATATATTAGTCCAACTAATATATTTATAACTACGATAAATAAAATAAAAGAGCGCGTGTAAGCAAGTATTAAACGAAATTGCAAATTTAATACTGGCCTCCCACTATTTTTCGGTGAGCCTCTAACTCTTTGTGGAGTACTCGGGAAACCCAGTTTCCTAGTGTGCTAGGATCCCGTTAAATAACACACAATCTTGACTTTGGCCAACAAGCTGTACGAAACTTAACTAGGTAGATCTCTAAGATCAATTGGATCTCATCTAATTCCTAGATCCGGTAGGTGGACCTCCAAGTCTGAGATATATATCCACTATATATTTCCTAACCTTTTCCTCTGAATCAACTAAGCCTTGGCTTTGGATCAACAAGCTTAATGATTCCAGTTAAGCGCGACCCATTGACAGTGGGAAAGCTTCGTAATCCACGTCGATGTACAGAAGTGACCTTGACTTTGGCCAAAAAATCACAACTGCCCAAGACATGCGATATGTAACAAAGCTTTCGTGGTTCAAACACATCCGCGATGGACAATGATCTTGACTTTGGCCAACAAACCAATTCCAATCTTGGATCTTGAGAAAGAACCACTCAATGGAAGGAAAACTCTTAATATTTAATGAGGGTTTTTCGCGTAAATTGGCAACCAATTTATTATCTGTGATTAGGTCTCATCATACACCCTTAAACATGCATTCTAAAAGCATAATAAGGCGTGAATAAAATTAATAATAATATGCGGATAGATATATAACAATTTGTTCCTAGAACAAATCTCTCAATTTCCACTCTCCCGCTAGCACTTTACATACTTCTACCCAATTACATAATACATTAAAGAAACCTCATTTGCATTTAGGGGAATTGGTGAGAAGAGAAATATAAAGAGATAAGGAGGTGAAAGGCTGGACACGCAGGTACAATTTAATAAATAAGTACCATACTTACAACAATTTCCAAAATTGCCCTCACCCATCTAATATCCATCCGATATACATTATTCATACAAATACATCCAAGTATTCACACAAAGCATGTTGTCAATCAATCTAATCTAATTAATTAATCTTTGATTAATGATCATCCAATGTTCAAACAACGATTTGATTTGCGCGAGTCCAACTCGTTTAAGAATAAATACTCAAAGTAAGTATTCTTGAATTATATCGAACTACAATTTTAAATATAATTTTAAATTGTATCCAATACTAATTCATATTTAATTCCAAATTAAATAATTACACTTATTTTAGTGCCTTCTAGACTTGGATTCCAAATCCAATCTAAATGGGTCTCAAAGGCCCAATTACCATCCAATACTATTCAATTAATGTCCAATGGGCTTTCAATTAATTCCTTAGGCATGGGCTTTGGCCAAAAATGGATCTAACCCAAAATGCCAAGGCCCAAATAGGAATCACCCTATGCCAAAAATCAATTTAGGCCTATTAGACCCAATTAAATTATTTAAAGGCCCAAAAGTCATACTTGGACTTTATGGAAATGGTTTTAGGCCCAATTGGATCCAATCCAATTGTCCACAACCATGCTTGGCCCAACCAAGCCCATTAAGCCCAAATACAACAAATTAGCCCAATACAATTTAAAGACTAATTTATTATTAACATAATATTCTAAATATCACATTAATTTAATTAAAGTGTAATTGCCATAATTAATTAATTAAGCTAATATTTCCAAAACATCAATTAAACTAATTAATCATGATTTAATCATCCAATTCATGTATAACACAAATTGAAACAAAATCAATCCATCACAACATGCTCAAGCTCACAGCAATACATGAAATTAACATCCAATTTTGATTTCAATCCAATTAAATCAACAATTAATATTCAATTTAATGCTAATTAACATATCCAATTGTCAAATTCAAAAAATCACCATGAACTTGTTCTAGGGTGCATTCGGCCATGTCTTGCATTTTAGGGAAATTTTTTATCCAATCAATTTCTCAAATCCAATGATGCGCAAATCCAATTCATCATCATCTAAACACAACCAAACAACCAATTTCGAATTTTCACACTTCAAGCATACAATTCCCAAATTAAAGTTATGAACCCTAGAATTTAAAATCAAGTTTAGGTGGCGCTCTGATACCATTGTTAGTGTCCTAGACATGCCACGGGTTCCTAAACAAGATTTATGTGTGAATAAAATCAAAGAAAGTTGCGAAAAAACTTACAATGATCGGATGAAGTTCAAGAATTTTTCATTGTTATATGAAAGCTCCAAGCTTTGTTGAGTGTTTACAACACTTGGTTGAGTTTCCCTATCACCTTAAGTTAACTCTTGAAGTGCTAGCTTGCTTGAAATTTTGCAACAAAATTTCCAGGGGAGAGAGGAGAGCTCACGGTTTAGGAGGAGGAAGAGAGAGGAATAGTGATTTTATTTTCCAAAAAACATAATACTTATGTTGACTTCCAAAGTTGGTTTAAGTGTGTAGTTGTGTGAAGTTAATGCCTCATTTACTTTTCAACTACTTACATCACAAATAGTGATAAGTTGATGTAAGTCATGGGTCCCACCCATTTAAATTCCAAATTTAGTTGGCACACACAACACGACTTTAGGCCCAGTTTCGTTTAATCCGATTAAACGAATTTTCCGTCACTAAATAATTAAATCCAATTTAATTAAATAATAATGCCTAGTAAAATTATTACGAAAGTCGCTTATGAATTAATTCCAAATTAATTCGTTTGCTTGAATTAAAATCCAATTTTAATTCTGTATTGAAATCCAATTTCAATTAATATATCCGATATATTATTTTTTGCCCAATTAAATAAATTAAATAGTAAAATCAAATTTCACTATTAAATTTACTTTGCCGATTAATTCCAATTTAATCACGTTCTCTCTTCTAGACGAATTTAGTCTCAGATAAATTCTTGACGCAATTAATCCCAGATTAATTTTCTGTCTCATAATTAATCCCATATTAATTCTTGCAGTAATTAATCCCAGATTAATTTTCTCTCTCTTAATTAATCCCAGATTAATTCTGTTCGAGTCTAATGTCATCGGTGAATCTTTGGGAAGCTACCCAAGAGATCCCTGGATATGTTGGTAGTAAATACGGTCATCGGACCATCCGAACACGTGCGTACCCCGTACCACGTTCTTACCAATTTACAAGATATGGTTGGCTTCTAGCAAAGCACCGTGCCTACCCAATTCTCCAAAACTATTCAACGAGAAATATATAATCTTTATCAGGCATAGTATACAATGTATTGCGTATTACAATACAGTATCGGATGTCACATGATAGGCCTAGGGCTGGAATTGTGTATGCCATGTACGAAGCATATATCGGATCATCAGCAACTAGTCTCTGTAATCGGATAATCATGACCTAGTCATACTATCCCGATAGTTGCAGCATTTAAGAGTACTATTTTTGTATCATTGCGTGATCATCGTCTCCATATGACTGAAGTGATATTTCCATCTTGACATCACACCCAATACACTACGATTCTCAATAAACCAATAAGAGGCGTACACATAACCTATTATAGCTTCGGACGACCAAAACCAAAGCGTACTGATTGTCGAAAGTATTAGCGATGCAAGTCTCAGGTTATGACCACATACACCTACCCTGATTCGGATTCCTATAGACACATAGTCATACTACCAATGGGACTCCGAGGGGTCTATCCAGAGCGAAGCTGTTCACGGTCTAACGGCTAACAGAACCTCATATCACACTTGCATAAGTATCCAATACTTAAATATATGAGAACTATGTTGTTAAGCTTCCATAACACGCACAAGTATAATACTAGCCTATTTCGCATTATCGATGTCCAGTCTCGATAATACTATGACTAGGGATATTTAATGATTAAACCTTTCGTGGATTAATATTGTCTCATATCTTATTAATCTGGTACTAATCATATGGACTTTTATCATTTATATATCCAAGTAATCCAATTACAAAATGATTAAAGAGAAATTTCCTTTGTCACATAGTTAATTTGTACAAAAACACCATGTCTTTTACAAATAGTGATGCTATGGGTCATAATTGTCCAACAGACGTGACTGCCATCTATGTGTGGAGGATAACTCATATATCCACAGTGGTATCTCAAGTCAAAGAATCATTATGCTACTCAACCCAAGAAGATTCCTATTGACGTTGGTGTACCACATATTAGGAAATCTTCGGTGAGTCATTCCGTGTTTATCAAATAAACACTTACACGTCTATACGAGTCTCTCAAGACTCATGGTTCTTTGGGATAAACCATCGGACCAAGTCCGATATACGACATGTATTGGTCTCAACGGATTTTACTAACCGACCCGTGTCAGTAAATCTTGACCAGAAACTTAATTTAAGGATATACAACTTATAGTGACACTTCTCAATGTCAATTATAAACTATGTTGTAACTGCGCACTACGTTGTAAATCATGGGGTCTTTGTCTAATATATACATATCACTAAACCAGATTTAGTTTCAATCTAATTAATCTAATCGAAATTAGACCGAATATGTATATAAAAGTCAAGAGGTGCTACCATTTAAAATAGTAATATTATGGAAAAAGGTATTGCTCGTATTCATGAATCAGACTTAAATACGATCCGGATTGGCACTCAAAGCACCAACCCTAACAGTTTGATAGCAGCTTCTGGAAGCGGCTATGTCTCCTTTTATTTCTTGAATCCCCCACTTGGTAGGGAACTTTAGAACTTGGTGATAAGTGGATGATACTACCCTCATTTCATTAATCCAAGGCCTACCAATAATAAGATTGTAGGCTGAGGGACAGTCTAAGATTAGGAATATGGTCATCTTGTTGATTCCCCATGCGTAGACTGGGAGAGATACTTCTCCCATGGTGAATTTTTTTTCTCCACTAAATCCAATCAATACCGTCGTCTGTCTGTTTATCTTCTCCAGCTCGCCTCCCATGTCTGTTAGGGTTGTGGCAAAAATGATTTTGGCTGAAGATCATGTGTCTACTAACACTCGTTTGATCATAAAATTCACCACTTGTAAGGAGATCACCAAAGCATCATGGTGTGGATTCATATTACTGAAGTTGCTATCGTCTAGAAATCTCATAGTTAGGTTGGTAAACATCATCTCAATAGACATTGTAGAATGAGGAACATTGATCGTAGCAGCTCTAAAATGTCATTTGGCAGCTGAATATGATACACCACTAACTTTTGATCCTCCTGAAATAAAATTAACTGTGTTGTTAATTGGTGGAGGTGGAATTGAGGCCTCTCCTTAGCCATCCATTTCATCTCTTCGGCCCAATGTAGCTTTTCCTTTCTGTGTAAGTAAGTCTCTCACAAACCCCTTGTTCAGCAACTCCAGGACTTCCAATCTTAATGCCACACATTCAGCTGTAGTATGGCCGTAATCTCGATGGAACTCACACCACTTACTAGTGTCCTTCTTTGTGGAGCTTTCGCTAGAGCGTGGGGGCCATTTTACCTCATTCTCCATATTTTTAAAGACCGAAACCAATTCTCCTAGGGAAATAGTGAAATTGTAGTCTAGGAGCCTAGGTTTGCTTGTTGGCATTCTCTCTTGGGTTTTGTAAGGCAGAGGTCACCGGTCGAAATCTTTGTGAAGGGGTCGATACTCTCTTCTTTGATGGTTCCTCCTTTTTGAAGGATGATGAGGGATTATGTTTGCAAATTCTGTGTCATTTTTGAACATTATGCATTCTATCATTCTACAGGCTGGAGAAACTTTCTTTTCTTTTGTCTTCTTCCTACCTGATTTCAACTTGGGCTCGTGCCATGGCTTGGTCCATTGTGTAGCATCGAAATTTGGTGAGTTTTTTTTATAGCGTCCACTTTCAGAGAGTAGTCCATTTCTGAAAGCTTCCACTGCCGTAGGTTGATGGATATCAGGAATATTTATCCTCTCTTTGTTGAAGCGGGCCACGTAGCTTCACAATAATTCTTCTTTCCTTTGTTGGATGGCGTTGAGGTCATCAGTGGTCTTCTAAAGCTTACAAGAACTTGCGAAATGCTCCACAAATTTGTCTGCTAGTTGTTGGTATGACTCAATGGATCTGTATGGTAGGTTGATGAACCAGGTGAGGGCTGGTCTGCCAATGATTCTCCGAATCATCTGCATATTCCAGCCTCCCATTGGTGGGGAGCCAAGCCAGTTGACATCATTTTATATTTTTAGTGTACAACATGGTCGTCTGGGTCTGTGGATCCATCATACAGCTTCATATCTGGTGGGCCGAACTTCCGTGACAGCTCGACAGATGTGATGATCTCCAAGAATAGAGTGTCAGAAATCATTTTAGCTCTACTATTTCTAATTGGTAGTCTTACTCCTAGTAGACTGGATATAACTGCTTCCTTGAACTCCATCATTTCTCTTCTCATGATGGATGCAACTTGTTGTGCTTGGTCGACTGGGGAAATTGGCGGACTCTTTGGACCATGGTCACTTGGTGGATTGTCATCTGCCACTTCGTTAAATGCCCCCAAGAGATTGGATGGGATCGCTGGATTGTTAGGTTGATCTGGAGTGTCACGATGTTGAGAGGTTGAAGAGATTTGCTCCAACTATTTTTGAAGGTTTGTGTTGGAGTTTCGCATGGTCAGGTTCTCTTCCTCTAAAGTTCATAATCGTTCTTGGAGAATGGCTAATTGCGCTACCACATGGGGTGTCTGTTCACTACTAGAAGCCATGAGTGATTGTGTTTTAAGGACCATAGACTGAGAGATCTTTGTCTGCTATGAATCGCTAAGGCCCCACGGTGGGCGCCAAATTATGGATGCTGGTTTTCGTCTGAGGTCCACAATCGAGAATTTGTAATATGAGGCACTAGTGATCCTGCAAAATAAAGGTAGAGTGAGCGGGGAGACTACTGCCCACCGGTGTGGTAGGTGCTGTAGGCACTCTGATGCTCAAGTTAGTAAAGATAACTGAGCAGTAATCAAAATAAAGAAGAGAGCAAAGTTTGATATTACCTTGATCCCTTTGGGCTGTCGTGAGGGCGGAAGGTTAGTGTTTATAGGTTCAGAGAACTCAGTTTGAGAAGTGAAGCTTCTGTTAGGGTTGGTGCTCTGAGCGCCAATCCGGATCATATTTATGTCCGATTCATGATACGATCAATACATTTTTCCGTTATATTATTAATTTAAATAGTAGAACCTCTTGTCTTTTATCTACGTGTTCAATCTAATTTCGATTAGATTGATTAGATTGAAACTAAATCTGGTTTAGTGATATGTATATATATTAGACAAAGACCCCAGGATTTACAACGTAGTGCGTGATGAGTGGTAATTATATCACTATTTCCCACTCATTTAACCTAGTATTTTGTATATTTTCTCGGGTTTTGTGAACATTTTGATGTGTTGTGTTATTTTGTAGATAAATAAAGTTTCAGGACTCTCGGGAGGTGATTTGGGCCCAAAACGGTGAAAATTAGACAAAAGGGCATTTTCGTAATTCTACACGTCGCGACGCGCAGGCCAATGGCATCGTGACGCCTAACGTGCACCGAACAGTGCTAACAGGTCCACAAGTCAGAATCTGAGGAAATTTGACTTTGCTAACGTGCGTCGTGCCACGTGTCACCATCACAGCCGATCTGCTAACGTGCGTCGTGCCACGTGTCATCATCCTACGATGCCGACAGTCACCATCGCCACGTGTCATCACCTGTCACTCCATGTGTCTGCCACATCATCATCCACATCACCAATTGATCGAGTCAACGTGCCACATCATCATCAGCCAATCACACCGTGCCACGTATCATCATTCTATGGTGCCGACAGTCCCTTTCGCAACGTGTGCCATGTCAGTGCCAATTATTGACTCACTTATCTGAAATTGACACGTGGCGGATAAGATTCTGAATCAGCCAATCACGAGTTTCCATGTGTCGCAATAATTGAGCTCCCAACCACCTTACCACGTGTCACCTTATCACCTTATCCATAATCTGAATAGATAAACCAAAAGCTGCCATGTCGACAATGTCCAGCGTCACGATGCGAGCTGGGCGTCGCGACGCCAACCCCCTACTGACACCTATAAATTCAGCTCGATTTCAGAATTCAAATCATGCCTTCCTTGAGTTTTGTATGGACTTAAAGGATTGCATCTTATGTGTTTAAGTTTTTGTAATTTAAATTTAGCATTTTTACTTTTAGTATTTTTAATTATGCACTTTTACTTTTTGTAATAAAATTTATTTTCTTTCTTTTTGTTCTTTGATGTTTAGTAGTTAATTTACCGCTGGGGTAAAAGGTGAAACATTTATTATAATTATTTAGGTAAATCTCACTTAATTATAATTTATAAATTATAATTTAACCGGATTAATTAATGTGAGACTTTATTACCGCCTATATGGTCGGTTTAAATATAAATTACTTTACCGCCTATATGGCTGGTCTTTATGTGACAGATAATTACCGCCTATATGGCTGGTGTAATTGGACTAAATGGATTACCGCCTATATGGCTGGTTTTAAATGTTTAACATTATTAATTCCTGAGAAAGCAGAACATAAAATAACTTATATTTTATTATAAGTGAGATTCCTAGATAAGAAATATTAAATGTGGATCCTCTAACCCTAGCATTTTATTTTATTCTAGGGCAGTGATGAAACACAATATTACTAGGCTTAATAATTGATTTAATTATTTATTGGGTAATTCTTTAGTTTTTTTATTGAGTCTTAAGCTTAATGCTTCTTGTTGTCTGATCACCAATAAGATTGTTGTGGTAAACTTAAAATGAACTAGACATAGGGATTTTAGGTTTCAGCCTTAGATTCAATAGCCCACGATCTTCCTTGAGGATAGATAACCCTTTAATAGATTTACTTACAGGATAGACATATACCTGTCGGGCGGGGGTAGCCATAATTCGAACTTAATCTTAATGAATCCAGGTAATTTGGTTGACATAGACATATGGTTCAATTGGGTTATACTGGGTATTTGTGTCTGACCATCGACAGAGTCTTTTGCATAATTTCGTGTTCCAGGTTAGCAAACTGATTTATTACACATATATAGAAAATCAATTCATCTTTATAATAATATTGTGTGGAGTCACGACCCTAGATCTTTGAGTCTTTTCTTTTATTTTCCTTAGTATTTTCTTTGAGTCTGTTTTTATTTTAATTAGCAAATCCACATTCAACCAACCAAAAGCAATCAATTCCCTTCTCCCTATAATTAGATACCTGTAAATAAATAGTATCAATAATTAATAACAACAATAGGAATTAAGTCCTCGTGGGATCGATATTTTTATACTACTTGAACAATACGGGCGCTTGCGTTATACGTGTGTGTTTACGTCGGTCAGTGCGCAGTTACAACATAGTTGTAATTGACATTGGGAAGTGTCACTATAAGTTTCATATCCTTAAATTAAGTTCCGGGGCAAGATTTACTGACACGGGTCGGTTAGTAAAATCCACCGAGACCAGTACATGTCGTATATCGGGCTTGGTCCGATGGTTATCCCAATGAAACATGAGTCTTGGGAGACTCGTATAGACGTGTAGGTGTTTATTTGATAAACATTGAAAGACTCACGAAGAATTCCTAATAGATGGTACACCAACGTCAATAGGAATCCTCTCGGGTTGAGTATCATAGTGATTCTTTGACTTGATATACAACTGTGGATATATCAGTTATCCTCCACACTTAGATGGCAGTCACGTCACCGATCTATTTAGATTAGACCTCCGCTTGGTCATTAGGTGTGGACTCATGCTCATGATATCCTATGAGTATCAAGAAATGATATGTCAGTTCTGTGTACAGAGCATAGGTAGTCCATCAATGATTAGCAATCTGTTAAATCTATGGCCATAGTATACTTCAGAAGTGAGTTCCGAATGTTATTTAGAGATTGTTAATAGATAAGTCGATGGTATTATTCCTATAGAGATTTGACGTTTATATCTATATCTCTGGGATAATTCGGATACTTGTGATGGAGGGATTATACGTATGCAATGACCTCGACCTGTATGATTCAGCGAGTTTATCCGTGGTCGTTGTACTTTATGGGTGGGTGAATTATGAACACGAAATTGGATTTCGTGACGGATATGCATGAATTTAGAGAGTCTCACTAATGAAATATACTCGTAGAGCACTATAGCAATTGTTATGAATAATACTGATTATTTATAACTCGTTTAATGGTTAAACGAAAAACACATGCAATCGGGACCTAACGGTCATTGCCGAATTAATGTGTATTTGTATTTAATACTTGATTTTATTAAATACACATTAATAAAATATCAATTTGTGATATTTGGCATATACATGAATATATGTATTTGAGATATTTAATGTAAATATAATACATATATTTGAGATATTTGCAATTAATTATTTAATAGTTAAATAATTAAATTAACTAATTGATAAATATCTTTATTATGATTTTTTGCTTTTTAATGGCTTAATACCATTGGAACACATTTTGTTTTGCTTTATTAAAGATAAAGTGTTAACAATATGTGGACTAATAGAAATCAAACAAAAATAAAATAATTTTTATTTTTATTTTTGCTTGGAAATTCGGCCATGTGTGGAATTTGTATAACAAAATTGTTTTGTTTCATTTTTCATGGTAAGACAAGTTTAACAAAATTTTACAAAGTGAGTTGAGAGAGAATTGAAGAAATAAAGGAAATTCAAAACTAAAATTTTGGAATTTTTGTAAGTTTCTTATACTTTCTTCTACATAGAAAATATTTCTATTATTCTTAACTTCAAATTGTATTGTTAAGTTTATTTCTCTACTCTTTGAATTTGTAATTAAATTTGTTGGAAGCTTGTTTGAGGATGTTAAGTATGTATGATTAATTTATTTCCTTATTATTGTAATTAAGCTTAATAAATTAATTAGAAATTTAAAGTTGACATTCTAGAGTTGATTAGCCATTCATAATTAACCTAAAATTGTTCTTGATTAATTTCATGATGGTGAGACTTGATTGGTGTGATAATTGGATGATTAAAGTGTTGAATTTTTTCAATTTAATGTAAATTATGTAATTGGACTAATTTATGAAATTAGGGTTCTAAACCTATTCCAATTTTGGGGCTTTTCATATATATGATATAATTTGATGTATATTAAATTTGGGATTGATTGGATTTGATCGTGATGTGTTTTGAATAAATTGGGCCAAATTGTAATTAATGAAAAATACTGGGCAGTTTCGGTAATTCTGGAAAATTTTCTGGATTATGTTGGAATTTTTGATTTCATGTATTAGACATGTATAAATTATTTTGGGATTTATTTGAAATCAATAAATATGTATTTGACATTTTAGGACCAAAATTATTAATTTGCAAACCTTTGGGGTCTCATGGCAATTAATGATATATCTGATTTTTCAGATAAATATTCAGTTTTTATTTATTGAGTTTGCCCAAGAAAAATATTTATCGGATATTGTTTCGGAGTGAAAATACGCGAAAACAGTGAAAAACAGTGTTACCAGGTAACGGCTGCCCAAATAGTGAACTGGGCACTGTTCGGGCAGCCCACGAACTGTCCAAATATTTTTGGGGCTGACTTGGGCAAACCCATGAGCATTGGTCGGTCGGTTCGGTCGGAAACGTGTTTTATGCCATTTTACGAAAAAAAAAATTTGTAAAAATTTACAGTGTTTCTATATTATTTGTGTCGTTATATGATATCGAATAAATATGTTTTGGTGAAATATAAAAGAATTAATAATATTTGATATTGAATAATTTATTCGTAAGTTTAAAAATTTTAAACTACGATTTCGCCCGAACAGTGCTTCTTCCGCTGCGCCTTCTTGATTTGACTCCAACAAAATGGTATCAGAGCGAGTCTAATCCTGAAAACCCGATATGATTAGCCCTTTAAAATTCAATGTTTAATTTAATCATTACTTAATACATGCATGTGTTTATTTAATTTGATTAAATAAAGTAAAAACATCTTTTGTTGGAAAATGCATGGACGTTCGAGTAGCGTTCGTAAACGCGTTCGAACGAAAAACAGAATGTTCGCATTCGTATAGCGTTTGAGAAAGCGTTCGAACGGGACCAGACCTGATGCATGATAAAACAAAGGAAATATGTGCACGTTCGAGTAGCGTTTGTAAACACGTTCAAACGGGAAACAGAAGGTTCACGTTCGTGTCCCGTTCGAGAACGTGTTCGAATGGGACAGGACCTGATGCATGATAGACGACGCAAACGCATACACAGATGCACAATGTAGGACCCCGTGTGCCTGATTGAACTCATTTCCATTCAATCGAGCATACCTCGTCCGGCGCAGCAAAACATCATGGTAAAGGTAGCCTTCAGGCATTTTCCCTCGAATAGAGGACCTTTAATCCACCCTAGTTAGCCCATGCGCATTAGAATGTAATACATGCATAAATAGAACAATGATATGCTTAAATTCAATGACATAACAAAAGGCACGGCCAAAACATCGTGGTAAGGTAGCCTTCAGACATTTTCCCTCGAATAGAGGACCTTTAATCCACCCTAGTTAGCCCATGCGCATCAGATCACAAAGTAGAATTCGTATGCTCGGTTGAACATATCTCACATCCAACCAAACATACTTTGTCTGGCGCGGCAAAGTATTGGCGTAAAGGTAGCCTTTTGGCATTTTCTTCCCACAAATGGAAAACATTTAGACCAACATACTAAGCCCATGCGCATTAGAATGCAATACATGCATAAATAGAACAATGATATGCATAAAGTCAATGACATAACAAAAGGCGTGGTAAAACATCGTGGTAAGGTAGCCTTCAGGCATTTTCCCTCGAATAGATGACCTTTAATCCACCCTAGTTAGCCCATGCGCATCATATCATAATGCACAGAAAGTAAAGACGGCAATATAGGACTTCGTATGCTCAGTTGAACATATCTCACATCCAACCAAACATACTTTGTCCGGCGCGGCAAAGTATTGGAGTAAAGGTAGCCTTT
The DNA here is from genome assembly GCA_019454045.1 of Zanthoxylum bungeanum. NCBI lineage: Eukaryota > Viridiplantae > Streptophyta > Magnoliopsida > Sapindales > Rutaceae > Zanthoxylum > Zanthoxylum bungeanum. The sequence goes on along the minus strand of SKCR01010381.1, from coordinate 5,937 downwards.
TGGCCTTTTCTTCCCTCAAATGGAAAACCTTTAGACCAACATATTGAGCCCATGCGCACTATATCATCAATACAAACAAATAATCGTATGGAAATTAAATGGCGGAATATAAAACGCGGATAATAAACAAACAAGATAAAATATATCGAAATATGTGTTGTTTGCCCAAGTGGTACGTGGAGTTGTATCCCAAGTACAGACCGCACTACCGTCCATTCAGATTCGGCTACGGAATTTACGTCTGGGTTTCCATCTTATATACCATAAGAGACGACACATTTTCCCATCCATTCAAAGCCACAACATGCATCCACAAACGACTCTCATGCGAAATAAATAAATAAAACAATTAAAAGATGAATAAAAATAAATACGAAAAGTGCCATCAGGTCTAACCTTTTATGTCGACTCTCAGAAACGTGTTATACGATCGTCGGAAGGGTTAACACTCTGCAACTCCTCCGGTTCACTGGTTCACTGCTCTCATTCGTTGTCTCACTGTTTTGAGTCGATGTTCCCCTATTTTGCTGTTGTTTTTACTGTATTTTGCTGTTGTTTCGGTGATATTTTCTGGTCACTATTTTGCGGTAATAAGGGACTGTTTTGGTCTCGGTTTTGGCACGGTTTTTGGGGGGGTTAAGGGCTGCGGTCTTTGGTGGTTTAGGGAAGGGCTGTATGGGGCTGTTTCAGTGAGGTAAATGGGCTGTGTTTATGAGGCAATGCAGAGGGATTTCTTGTGTGAATGAGCTAGGGTGTCAATACTTTGCAGAATCTTTCTGTGGTTTTGTATGAATGCGCTAGGGTATGAAGGTTGGTTTGTGTTCTTTTTATATGCAAAGGCTAGGTTTTTCTCTTGCTTAAATAGGAAAGGGACCAATTAGAGTCTTACAAGGAAAATCTATATTTGATTGGGGACAAGATTTGTTTTATTTAGGTAGGGATATATTTTTTATTTGGTTTGGTTTATTTAATTTGGTATGTGATTTTTTAGATTTGTTTTAATTTCACCATGTGTTAAATATGTGTTTTATTAATTTGGATATGTTTTATGGGTTTTGGTGGGCTAATTAGGCTTGGGTGTGAGGCTAGCAGCAAAACCAGAAATACGACACCGTTCGAACGCCGATTCGAACGCTACACGAACGCCCGCAATCTGTCTGTCGTTCGAACGTGGTTACGAACGCAGCACGAACGAAAACAGTGAACTTATGAAATGAATCTGATGACATACTCGTTCTGAATTTCCCCTTCCGACATTCGTTTCTCGGCGACTTCCGTGACTTAAAAGGTAGTGTCTCCAAATGAGACCTCATATAGGGACTTACATGCAAAATGCAGTGCCTACAGTCGCCCCCACTTTGATGGGACTTACCTATCAAAGTTATGCAATGCATTTTCACTTACCTGGCTCGCCAGCTGCCACCTGACTTGTCTGCTGTCTCGAACTGAGTTGATGATGCAGTGGACCTCGATCCTGGGATGTATCCCCAATCTGCAACCGACAACGGGGGCCTCGACCCTGGGACGTATCCCAATACCACTGACAAAAGGTGGGCCTCGACCCTGGGACGCATCCTGAAACTGATGATGCAGTGGACCTCGATCCTGGGATGCATCACAATAGCTGCAATCGACAACGGGGGCCTCGACCCTGGGACGCATCCCAATACCGCTGACAAAAGGTGGGCCTCGACCCTGGGACGCATCCCGAAACTGATGATGCAGTGGACCTCGATCCTGGGATGCATCCCAATAACTGCAACTGGTATGTGTGTTGACGTGGGCCTCAACCCCAGGACGCATCCCCAAGACTGCTGCTTTATTGATGTGGGCCTCGCCCCTGGGACACATCCCCAAAACTGCTGCTGGTATGTTGATGCTTCTGATCGGCTTGTCTTTGCCGCCTTCTCTTTTCTTCTTCAAAACCTGTGAATACAAAACAAACACAAAACGAATGCCAAAATGTGTTACGTGTATGCGTGCATGCATGAGTTTCCTTATCCCGTCGGGTTAGGTCTTCTGCCAAGTCTTCTCTTTCTCAGGAAAAATATTACGTCAATCTGTCCACGTTGATCGGCTCAGTGAACTCGTTACCTTCCAAGTCTGACAGTCTCACTGCCCCATTTCCCATTACTTTCTGCACTATGTAAGGTCCTTCCCAGTTAGGTCAGAACTTTCCTCTCGGATCTGTCGTCGATGGGCTTGACTGCTTAAGTACCAAATCACCCTCTTTAATCTTAGTAGGGCGCACCTTCTTGTTGAATGCCCGAGCCAACCTCTTCTGATATATATGCATGTGATGCAAGGACTACATTCTCTTTTCATCTAGTAGTGCTAACTGTTCAAACCTCTGTGCGGCCCATTCTTGTTCAGGTAACTCTGTTTCTACTAATACCCTCATTGACTTTATCTCAACTTCCACTGGCAGTACTGATTCCATTTCATAAACCAAAGAGTAAGGCGTGGCTCATGTTGCTGTTCTCGCATACGTTTTGTACCCCCACAAGGCGTACGGCAATTTCTCGGCCCAGTCTCTGTAGTTTTCTGTCATATTGGCTAACATTTTCTTTATTGTCTTGTTGGCTGCCTCGACTGCCCTATTTGCCTGCGGTCTGTAAGGCGATGACTTGTGATGGCCTATCCCGTACTTCTGCAACATTGCATTTGTTTCCCCTTGGAACTAAACTTCATTGTCTGTGACCACATGATGCGGCATACCATACCGACATATGAGATTCCGGGTAATGAACTTTGCCATCTGCTTTGCTGTAACGTTGCGGAATGATTCAGCTTCCACCCACTTTGAGAAGTAGTCTACTGCCACTACTATGAAGCGATGTCCATTCAATGCATTTGGTCGAATCTCTCCAATCATATCAATCCCCATGTTGAGAAAGGCCAAGGCTCTGAAAACCCATGTAACTATGTGTGAGGCAGATGATTCATATTACCATGTGCTTGACAATCGTGACAATGTCTTACCAACTTCGCACAGTCCGTCTCCATGGTTAACCAATAGAAACCTTGTCTTGCAATCTTGCCAGACAAATTCAACCCATTCATGTGTGGTCCACATACCCCGGCATGTATTTCTTCCATTATCTTCTGAGCCTCTTCTCTTCTCAAACACTTTAGCTGAATGCCATTTGCTTGCCTCTTATACAGTTCCCCTTTCAAAATCACATACTGAGAAGAACCAACTCTGAATGGCTACTCTGTCTTTTCTGCTCGCTTCCTCTGGGAGTTCTCTGTGTTCCAGATACCTCTGAATGTCATGATACCAAGGTTTACCATCGTCGATCTCTATTTCCAAAACTCTTTTTGTCTCATAGATCGGTTTGCTTGCTGTTGTCAGTATCAATGGTCTCATCACTAACTTCTCTGGATTTTCCCAAGTCGCTGCAAGTGTAGCCAATGCATCTGCCATCTGATTCTCTTTCGCGGCAAGTGCTGAAATTTACAATCAGGGATAGCCTGTGCCAACTTTCTGAGGTGAAAAAGGTAAGGTTTCAACCTTCTTCCTTCAGTTCCCATTCTCCATGAATCTGTCGAATTACTAACATGAATCCCCGTAGACCTCTACGCTCTCAACCTTCAGGGCTATCAGTGACGTCAACCCAAAAGCACATGTTCGTACTCGGCCATGTTGTTGGTTACTCCGAATGTCAACCTCTTGGCCATAGGCAAGGTTTCTCCTTCCGGGGTCACTATCACAATCCCAATTCCGGCTCCCTTATAATTCACTGCTCCGTCAAAGTACATTTTCCATCCATGTACTGTTATTGCCTGGATCTCTTCATCTGGAAATTCAAACTCATGTTGATCCTCTTCAATAGGTTGCAATATCAGAAACTCTGCTACGGCTCGCCCCTTAATCACTTTGGAAGTGAGGTACTCAATGTCAAACTCTGTCAGCAACACTAACCATCTGCCCAATTTTCCCACTAGCGAAGGCACTGAATGCAGATATTTCAAAGGATTCTCCTTTGCCACTACCTGGATCTTGTAAGATTGGAAGTAATGCCGCAATTTTCTGGATGCCCATACTACTGCCAAACAGATCTTCTCTACTTCTTGATAGCGGGCTTCATACGGAAGCATTTTCTTACTGAGATAGTAGACTGCATGCTCTACCCCGGTCTCATCTGCATGTACCATCATTGCACCCAGTGCTTCTGATTCTATAGCCAAATACAGTACCAAAGGCTTGCCCGGTCTTGGAGGTTTCAATACATGAGGTTTTACCAAGTATTCTCTGATCTTGTCGAAGGCTGACTGACACTGCTCATTCCATTTCACTGGCTGGTCCTTTCTCAACAGTTTGAAAATAGGCTCACACACTAATGTCAACTTGGCGATGAACCGACTGATGTACTACATTTTTCCCAGGAATGCTCTAACCTCATTCTCTGTCTTCGGTGCCGGCATCTCAGTAATTGCCTTGATTTTCTCAGAATCTACTTCTATTCCTCCCATCCCACTGTATGTCCCAGCAATTTTCCTGATGTTACCCCAAACACACATTTCTTGGGATTTAGCCGCAAGTTGTATTGGTCAACTCTCTGAAGGAACTTTTCCAGCTCTTCTATATGTCCGATTCTGGTTTCTGATTTCACCATCATGTCATCCACATATACTTCAATCTCTTTGTGCATCAAGTCATGAAATAATGTAGTGGCCATCCGTTGATAAGTAGCTCCTGCATTTTTGAGCCCAAACGGCATTACCTTGTAACAATAAGTACCCCACTCTGTGACGAAGGCAGTTTTGTGCTTGTCTTCCTCAGCCATAAGAACCTGATTATACCCTGAAAACCCATCTGCAAATGAATACATGGCAGATAAAGCTGCACTATCAACTAGTACATCAATATGAGGTAGAGGAAAATCATCTTTCGGACAAGCATTGTTGAGATCTCTGTAATCCACAGACATTCTGACTTTCACGTCTTTCTTTGGCACTAGCACAACATTTGCTAACAATTCGGGATACTTTACCACTTCCAGGAACCCCACATCTATCTGTTTCTTGACTTCTTCTCTAACTTTCTCAGCCCATTCTGGTCTCATCCGTCGGATTTTCTGTTTTACTGGCCTCGTATTCGGATAAGTTGGTATTGTATGCTGGGCAATACTTTTGTCTACCCCAGGCATGTCCTCGTAGGACCAAGCAAACACTTTGGCATATTTTACCAATATTTCTTCTAATTTCTCCTCTCCTCGGAGGTAACCTCACTTGCAATCAGAATTTCCTTGGGGTTCTCAGGCGTGCCCAAGTTAAATGCATTTGTTCTGGTTGAGCTGATATCAAATATACTCAAGTCATGCAAATTGAAAGGAAGAGACTCAGGCAAGTAAGCAAAATGATTGTCTTTATTACTAGCAAATGCAGAAGTACACTCAAATAAATCAGGAAGATAAATGTCTTCATCATCCACAGACACTTCTTCCTCCGCAACCGGATTTTTCTTAGTTTCTTCATCCTCTTCGAGAGTCAGGCTCTCCAATTCATCAACTCTTCTTCCCACTTATCTTCTTCTTTCACAATTTCTTCTGTCAGCGGCTTTTCACCCAACATATCCTGGAAGATCTCAAATCCAGGCACCACAATCCATTAACTTCTATTGGTTCGGGCTCACCTTGATACCCTGAAGCCTTCACAAAGCATTCCATCAATTTCAACCCTTTCTTTTTAGCCCTCGGCTTTTCTTCATCAGACTTGTACCCCAAACCCCTATGAGTGGTCTGACCTTTAAAGTTAGGCAATGTTGAACCTTTGCCCGGCTCGAACTTCATCTTTTCCATGATCTATAGCCACCCTAGGATCCACCCACTCCTCAAAAGTCACCGACCCTTGGAACCTCGTGAAAGCTGTATCTCCAAAGCAGCTAAAAACATTGTCAACCTCAGCTCGAATGGTGCAATCTCTCCCTCATAT